>JABASH010001274.1:0-27784 GCA_019776445.1 Tomocerus maximus | reverse complement strand
AAGGTAATTTACACTAAAACGCAAAGTGCCTACTTAATAATGTATGAAAAACTTAGTTTGGGAAGAATTATTTAATGAGTTCGTTATGGTTTACAGTATCTTTTTGCAATTAGTTTCAAAACAGAAGGTAATGTCAAACTATATTTAGAAGAGAATTAGTCCTTAATTATAAAAATTATATCATTAGCATAGTTTTAGGTATTATGAATGAATTTTTTTTTATTCGATGAACTTTTAGAATTACTAAACTTGAATTTTGTGGGCCATTGTGGCGAATATGGACCTATAAATATATCGGTTGCAAACAAATTTAGTTAATTCTACAATAAAATGTATACTGCTGCTGCTCAATCCTGCCAAAAGCAGGTAAAAACAGCCCTTTACGTTATCCAGTGTAAACGGTTTAGGACCTTTATGATGGTGTAGTGACATTTTACTAATATTCGATTCCATTTCTCTCTGAATTTTGGTTGCTCTTTGTTGTGACCAATCATTTTGCAACATTCTTTCCAATAATCCGCTGTCATGTGCATAAGTAATTATCTTATTGAAATTAGGAAGGAAAATCTCTCTCTTCCTTGTAACCCAGTTATTTGGAACGAAATATGTAGACTGTTTAGCGAGCGAGAAGGGATGACTACCGTCGCTGCTGGAGAAATTCAGTTTCAAAGTGTAGTCAATAATTCTGTCCCATTCAATACACGCTTGTCTTGAAATTAAACAATTTTTAGCGCATATCCCACGATCTAGCTGCAGCAGCATATTGTCGTAAATTTTTCTCATCGCTGGATTAGAAGAAAGTTTGAAAACCATTTCGCCAAGTCCTCCCCGAAATCCGGCGGACGCTCCCCACTTAAAATGCGAATCTTTGTCTATCAGCTCTTGGAATGTTTTAGGCAGGATTTCAGATCCAGGTAGCATTATGAACGATGTAAGTTTAGATGCATAAGCTACGCAAATAATTAAAGTGAAGCATAGCCAAAACACGTAGTTAATTTTTCCTGCTGTTGATGATGGGGCAGAATTTGAATGTCCAATGAAAGATCCATAAATTGAAAGAACAGCTTCTCCAATTGTCCAAGATTTAGCACTGTTTTTCTTGAATTTTCTTTGAAATTTTTCGAAGAATAAAATAATAGCACCTGTGAAAACGGCGGCGGCAGCAATGATAGCCCATGTTTCAAGATCAAATGCTTTGAAAATTGCTTGCCATGAATGTAATGCTTTAGGTTTTGCTGTTACAAAAGAAATAGAGACATATAACAAAGATGAGCTGAAAGTTACAACTTCTATTCTTTGTGTATTTGGTGATACGTTCATTGCTAAATCTGCTTTTCCATAATAAACATCTCCGACACAACCTATCCATGTCCCGTTGGGTAATTTTAGCCCTGAGCCTCCAGCCGGAAACTTTCCAAATCCTGTCGATGGACGAGTTGTGTAAGTAAAATTGAGTTGTTTCATGATTACAGAAAAGACGTCCACATGCAAGCCTCGTTTATTTCTCCATTCATTTCCTATTTTCTCAGATTCATAAATTCCATCAATTCCTGTGTTAGCGGACAATCGGATAATATGACCGTTGAACTGTTTTGTAAAATCTGCGAAAAGTTCTCCAATTTTCTGTTTACTTAAATCTACAGACAAAATTTCGGGAGAACCTCCTGCACAATAGAAACACAATGTGTGTCCCACTATAATGTTCCCTTTCAAACGAATCATTATTTTGTATCGAATAAGAAGCGATAGAGGAGAGAGCAATAACTCCTTTTCAATTTTCTCACTATTACAGATGAAGAGGAAATGGTCTTCGTCTTTCCGAGTTATTTCACTGCGATCAGAAATCAGTGTTTTGATGAACAGCTTTTGAAATTCACTATTAAACTCAGGAACCTGGGTGATCACGATGGAGCAATGAGAGGAATATCGAATGGTATTAGCAGTTTCCGCATGGAAGGATATATTAGACACAAGATCAACGGAGAACATTGCTTTCCCCGTAAGTTGTGCTAACATAGTGGGGTAATGCGAGCCTGAAGTAGTGGTCGAGTTTAATGATGTTACTCCTTCAATATAAAACATTGAACAATCCGAAAAGTATTGCTGTACCATATTGGAAATTAATTTGATGGATTTTTCATTGTTTATGGACATGGCTGACTGTACCAAAAATATGAAAAGAAATACTTTAAGAATACTCCGGGAATCGTATCTTCGGGATGGTTTACGAGATTTCAAACAAATTCTATCCATTATTTCTTCTTAAAAATTGCAGAATTATCATGTGAATACATTATCTATACTTATCTGTGTACGTATTGAATGTGTACTAATAGTAATCCACGGTCTTTTGTCACTGTTTGTCCATGAATGCTAGATTACTGACTTCCTAGGTCATAGATGAAACAAAAAGCCACTATTGGCTTTTCTTTCTTGCACTAAAATTTTGATCGTTCAAGTTGTGTTATTAACTCCACTGTGAACAGCTACACAAGATAAAAGTTTTGTGCTGTATTTGTTGGTATTATAATTAAAAATTTCTCCACAAGCAAGTATATCGATACCTATACCCATTGTAATATTGTAAATATTACATAAATACCATTATAGTCGTTATCAGATGGGAAATTGACAGAATTTATTCATGTGGAAAATTTCTACAGTTGCTCACTTGAGTGATAATTGCATACAAAAGCCAATGAAACACTAGACCTCTTAGTACCCGCATCTTTATTTTAATAAAACAGTAGACTGGAGCTACAAAGTGAATACTAGGGTATCATTTTGTACTGATAAAATATACAATTCTTACTTAGCGTTTTTGCACATAACTTCTAATGGCTCAACTAGCGTAGAAAAGCTTGCACTTACAATAATTAAAAACTATCTAAATATAAAATACCATCCTATAGTCTGCTTCGTCAGAATGCGAATAGAATCAGAATTTATGTCCCAAAAAAGTACCTATATGATTTTAAAATGCCATACTCCATTTGTCCTAAGGTTAGCTTCTTATGAAGTGGCTAAAGCCTGAATTTAATTACTGCATTCGTCCAAACTATTAGTTCCAGTTCTAATTAAGATGGTTCCAGAAGATATTAAATCCACTTCACTGGAATTGTTAATTAAAACTATTAAAAGCTTTATAGATTTTCATTTCAGTAATTCATCTGTCAAGGTAAAGTAGCAAGAAAAGTGCAGGAGCACAAAACACAATTCTGTGTCAAAGAAACATCTGCGCCTTATTGATTGCATTTCGGCTTGTATAACAATCAAGTGGGTGCTTTAGGAAAACGTTGTAGTTAATGGGATGCCAAATGGAAAAGCTGAATCAATGAAAATGTACCTGTTGTTGTGACCATGTGTGGTAACTTACGACAGAAGCACATCGATGATTGAACATTATAATAATTGTCTTTTATTAAATATAGTAACCATTTGAGTCGGGCACGGTCGGTACCCCATTATATATATACAAACCAAAAGTGACGTTATTTAAACTTATTAAACTAATGAACCAATGCATTTACAGAGACTGCTGAAAAATTATAACGCTTGTTAGTAATGGACACAAGGTGTGTCTAGAATACCTGAAATAAAATTGTGTCTAAGCTATAAGCTAAGTATTAACCTTAGAATTAGTTGTCACACTAATAATATATTATGTAGCATACATAGTCTAGTACAAGTATCAATTATTATATTCTTCTCCTCTTCCTTTGTTCATACTCATAATATTGCACTTCCTTGACTAACCATTCAAAATCTGCTCTCCAATTCATCATAATGGTTTTTTAATATTTCACAGCTAATAACTGCCAATAGGGTACAGACAGAAAATTCGTTGCGCAACTATACTATAATAATATTCACGAAACTGGAATACTCAGATACTTACGTTTAATGTTTATTTGTAATGTACAAATTTTTGCTAGAAAAATAGACAGAGTGCAAATTTCCAAGATGAAACCAGCAAAAATGCACTTCGTTTAATGTTTTAGTTGACAGAAGTGAGAAAACTGCTTAACTTACTGAATTTTACAGATATCTTGCACTGTTCTATTACATAAGTACAAATGACAATCAAGATCGTAAGCAGGCCGACGTTTCCATTTAGTTGAAAATTAATTTTAAGTTTTACTAAGTAATAAATATAGGTTATGCAGAATATAATTCTAATGCAAAGTTTCAGTTATAATTTATAACTTATTAAACTGCGATAAAAAGGTTGTTACTAAAGTATTGTGAGATGACTAACTAACTAGGACTTACTTTCGTTGACGTTCTTTACAAATTTTATAGTAAAATGGAAAATATTGTACAAGAAGATAATTCAGATTTTTAATAATTCTATGATCATTGGAGATTTACATGTGGCTATAGGTGGGCATCAGGGAAAATGTTAGGCACATGACAGCAGTTTAGTGTGGAAAGTGTTTATTTTTTGTCCGATGAGTAAAGAGCCAAAGATGGAGCACTTGCATTTGCAGAAGAGGATGTCATAACATCTTCACCGACTCCGCCGCAGTTTTTACCTTCTTTACTGTGTCTCCACTTCATTCTTCTGTTTTGAAACCAGACTTTGACCTACACATTCAAAATTGGTGAGCATTCATTATAATACCTTAATTCATGATGTGGCTAACAATATGGATGTGGAAATAGTGTGCGCGTATCAAGTATAATAATTAAATTGTAAAGTATCCAGCAAAGTGAGTAATTTTTATTACTTGGGCATCGGTGAGCCCGAGAGTAGCTGCCAGTTGACGTCGATCTGGCTTGGTAATATATTTCTGGATCTGAAAACGTTTCTCCAGACCTTTGCGTTGTAAATTGGAAAAGACAGCCCGAGACCAAGACCTTTTTCTCCGTCCCCCACCAGTTGTGTTGCAGGACACCATCGAAGGCATAGCCGTAAAATTATTATTCCCAGTCATATTGTATGAAGCAGACAGAGACGTGTGTTGGTGAGGGTATCCTGTGACACAAAATGTTCATTTTTATAGATATCGAAATAAATCCTTTCATGCACATTTTACCATTTTCTCTACCAACTGTGCTGTTTCTATTGTTAAAAACAATTTGTAGCATCGGCTATTGTGAATAGCACTTTTAGACTACACTGTACGATCTATTTAAATTAGTCTAATTTTCAGATCTTCAAAAAGTATCATTGAATCTAAAGTTGAATATCTACTGGTAATAATTTATTGAGTAACAATTTCATCAATACATTACTGCAGATAATTTTGGCGGTTGACTAAATATGACCAAGAGGAAAATACTTACACTATTATATGCATGTTGTAACTTTGACATGTAATAAATACATATACTTCTGAATGAATATTTAAACTTTGACATTGTTTAGCAGAGAAGGGGTTTTATGATTATGTATACAAATCTTCCTGCAATGTAATTTGGACAAATAAATAGTTTTACGAGTAAAAGTGTTTATCTATCTAAATAATAATGAGCTTGAGTCAACCCATCGAGTTAATAATATGACTAGGGCTTTTTGTGTATCTTTATAAGTTGGGACTGAAGACCACCCGAAAATCTAAGGCAACATTCCTCACGCTATGAGGTCAATGAGGTTTGTCGTTATTTTGTTTGGCTCAAAATGCTTACGAAGGCATACATAAGAATTGATGATACGAGTACAGATGACATTTAAAGTGTAATACGTCAGAAGGGCAGTAAGTAAGTAGGTCTTGACACGTACTTGTGTTATTTTATGTTATTTAGGCGTCAGTTCTGTCGGACGATTTGTATTAAGGTACTTGTATAAAATTGCCAGCAATAGATCATATAATTAGAATGCGCCATGCAGCACAATAATATCAGATTGTCAAAGACAATCTGCTCCAGTGCAATAATTTTATATAATAAGAGAATTGCTTTGGTTGTTTGCCCTCCTGTTTCGTTTCACCAGTAAAGGTACTCGAAAGATAAAACGTAAGCATTTCTATTTTTGTGCAACATTCTGATTTTAAGACTTGTGTATGTCTTCTAACATTGTTCACGGGTAACTTGATTCAGTTTTGATTTTATGTGGGATAGAAAGTATAAGGATTAATTGTGGAAGAACATCCGTGGATAGCGTTTACATCTAAATGAAGCAATAAACATGAGAACAGAAGCAATAACAAAAAGATTTGTAATGCGTGAAATGTGATGTACATTGTAGACTGACAAGTCAAATCATTAATATTTGGGCTAGAGAAAACAAGAGAATTCTCTGGAATGACATGACAAGAGTGTACTAGAGATTTCCATGCTTTATTATGATTATTGTTATGATTTCTGGACTGCAGAATGTTATTCTTATCTAACCCTTCGTCTCATTACTATTTATGTTAGCAAGAACATTAAGTTGTATTGTAGCTCGTTCAGATCAAATTACTTTCATCACTTTATTGCTTTTACACTATACAGCAAAAGTTGGAGCACCAGTCGGTAACCAGCTTACCATAATTCATCACCCATATCTACCATGTACAAGTATTCGTAACCTAATGAATGAGTATGAGCAGGAGCCACCAACGCAACGCACTTCATCCCAATATCAATGCAGTGTGGCCGAGATTATCTTTCATATGAAAAGCCCTGACATGGCAAGATACTCTCCTATTGCAACCACGTCCTGGTCATAAAACGTATCAATAATACATTAAATTTAACTTCATCTTGTAATATTCAGCGTTTATCTATAATAGCTCTCTGTTCATTCCAAATCCCTCTTAACTCATCATCATTCTGACTTAAAACACTATTATCGCTTCTTAGAACTAACTAAACCTAAATAAAAAGTTACAGTTATTCGCAGTCTCAACATTACTTGTGTAGTTTACAATACCTAAATGTAAACAAACACCTACATGTACTAAACACAATGTGGGATCCGTCTTCCAAATCATTGCACGTACTTACTATAAATTATTTATATGCTCTGTAGTTTGTGGTGGCGGTACTATTTATTTGCTCGTGATATAATATTATGTAGTTGCAATCTTAAAATTAATATCAGAAGATCTGTTTGTGTAATCACATACTAATCGTAAAAAACGCAGTGCACAGGATAAAGATGAACTTAGTCGTAGTCAACAAGAATACTAGGCCGTTAATGCAATTAGAATGGATTTCACATGCCCAATTTAATGATCTGATGATTTACCTGTGGGAGACATCAAAGTGGATTCGTAGCCGGAAGGAGTCGTCACCCAAGAGTAAGAGGCGGAGGCTGCGGCTGCAGGTGTGGCCACGGGAAACTGTACACTTCGACAATAGCGTGACAGATAAAAGCATTCTGAGCATTGACTCAAGTTAAGATAATTTCCATGTTGGTGTGTATGCTGACGATGACTTCTCGACAACTCTTCTTCTGCTAATGGCAAGGAGTAACTTATCACGTCTGCAAATTAAGTAAATATTTATAAATCGGCAGATCTGATGATTTCAATATTAGAGGCTGGCGAACGGTTAACTTATTATCTGTTGAAAATCCTGTCTCGCTCCACAAACAATAACAAACTGATATAATACTCTCGCCGAGAATCTCATCTCGTCAATAAATATAAGGCAATGCAGCATAAAACTTTTTTTCGTTTATTATTGCACTTCTGAAATTCATATCATACCTCGATCTATCTAACTGCAATTTAACTTTTATTACTTGACACATTTTGATACTATTGGCCTGGGCATAGTTGCATTAGCATGTAATGGTGATGATATTCCACAGAATACAATTAAAGGAACATGATTAACTAGCGAAACTTCATTTTGATCTGTATTTTCATTTGTCAATTGTCATTATACAGAATGACACAATTAGCATTAATTTTTAACCTGGAAGAAAATTCAAATTGCGGATTATTTGGAAGAAACGCTGAAGAATTATGCTAAATGTCTATAGGGGACATCAAAGACAAAGGTTTAGAGCGCTTCATAAGTTTCTTCTTCCTCCTAACACTGTTTTATTGCAATATCAGTGTTTGTACAGTGAAAATCGAGGATTGACAGAGAAAAGAAATGAATTGTACATGATTTAGTTACGTCAGTCTATTTGCGTTATCTTTGGTTAGTGTACGATGTAATCAACGAATCAGCACTAATTGAAGTTACTAACAATTAAGTAGCTATGTGCAGATAACGCCGGCGATTTGAGTGGATAGGACTAACAAGGTAATAAAACAGTGGCTAAAGTACAGGGCTTAATGCGAAGAACGTGTCCACGATAAATATTTGATTTCAACCTCTTCGTATATCCTAGCACATGAATATGAGATGACAATAAATAAAGACATTAGCCAAATGGGATTTCGTAACAAGCCATCCTAGCAGGCAATCAATGGAAAAGATGCTTATTTTTCAAGTTTTGCTTTACATTCCTATGAGGGCTGTGTCTGTGATAAACAATTCTTTGTAATGAATGAAATGAGAATCGATGAATGAGTCCTTTCTAAACCTGGAAAAGGGGACTTGCACCAAGCCCAGAGAAACGTACTACAAAAGATATTATGCTGTTCGAACTGTGTAACGGAATTGGATAGGTGGATATTTATACTTGTGTTTATTGTACATTCTCATAAACGAATTCTCATCGAAAAGTCTTGCTTTTCCTTCATAAAATATCTTTGTGTAAGTATGCATACTTAGCAGGATGGATTTCCAAGGCTAGAAGATGAGGCATCGTTTAAACATGCAAAGATAATGAAAGCTATGAATGAGGTGTGATGTGACATTAACAAAAAGCACACTTTTCCTCAAAACTCTTCATCATAGAGATAAACAACTTTTTATTTACATTCTCTCCTCATTTCAAAATAGATTCCTTTTCTTCATAAATCTTCATGAGTACATCGCACTGAAAGATTATACTAAAGAATATCTTCCTCATAACTTTTATTCGCTTTTATTACACGAATCGATAAATCTACCTGTCAATTCACATCTACTCCCTATACATTTGCACTTACACTTATAAGAGAAAGTGTCAAACATTTAAGTTAATGTTATCTATAATATAGTAACAAATGTATTTTCCATAGGCATGATAATACCTTTCAGTTCTGGATACTAGTTTTCATATTTGTTTCCTGACATAAAATTGTAGGTTACTTATCAGTGGTTGACCACGATAATTAATTGTTTACTCATCGATCACTGTTTCAACAATTATGCAAACCTCATCGTTATGATACTATACATCCAAAGTGGACAGAATGCGGTATATTTCAATAAGCAACTCCAATTAGCAAAAATCTTATTTTATTCTATGCAGAAAATTTGTGGAATAAGTAAGATGGAAAAAAATTCTTGTACTACAGCTTTTGATTTTAGTGAGTAATAATAAGATTCTATGTTGTGAGAGATGTAAAGGGTTATATGTGAGTCCTAATAAAATCTCTCCTTTTTACCTTTCCGATCCTTTGATGTCTTTTCCTCAGAAAGTATGCGGTCAATTCCAAAAGTTAAAGGTTTCTTACTGACATCGTTTTTCTTCTTGCTAGGATCTATTTTATTTGCACAAGTATCTTTTTTATCATCAATCAAATCCCTGGTTGCGAAAGATTGTTTTTTAGTCAACTGTAGAGGGATAGTAGAGCCAGAATTCGGGGAAGAGACAGTTGTGTACATAGTAGGACTAAACAAAACGGGTGGTGAAAGCACGATGCAAGGCACAGTTCGAGGAACACTCTCAGCTTTGATTGAGCTCAAATTGACAATAGTTTTAGGGAAATTGGGTTTATTAACATTGGCAAAGAGACTAATTTTTTCTTGTGGCTCTCGTATACTGTCGGTTGGTCCTGATTGAGGGAAATCGGGTTCTGGTGTGACATTTGCAGAAGAGCAAGAATTGGAATTGCTAACACTAGCACTAGGATTACTGGAAGGACAGGGGCATTGTGAAGCGAAAGAGACTTGATTTGTATCGTGAACAACAGGATTTCCCGTTGATATCGAATGATAATGAGAGCTGATGAGATTGTTGTTCACTAAAGATATGACTTGTTGCTCATAATCCGGGTCGTGTGTGTAAGATGACGGGGATGATGAGGGTGAAGATGTCAGAGACAGATCTCTATGATCTTCTCTCTGTCTTGCCGGACTGCAACAACTATTCATTTCTAAATCAATACTACTTGATTCACTACTACTACTGTCTGAAGATTCTTCGGATATTTTATCTGGGGCCATTTGAAACACTTAACCGTTATTACTACTCTCAGTACTTAATAGTATTTAAATTTCTGCAGGTATGTCTCCGTTGCACTTGGCCAAATGCTATTCACGATGTGTACTATACTTAGAGATGACTGAACAAGTGTGGAAAATATTTTCTTATTGTAATTTAAAATCTTTAGTACACTTTGACTCGTATGATTGATTTATTGAGGAGATAACTTGTGGGAGAAGGAGAAGGTAAACTATCTTTGTGTACCTACAGAGAATCTGCATCTGAACTGAATAACAAATGCAAGTAGTCAAGAAGGGTGCGAACGACTTAAAGAGTCTGCTAGAAAAAGTTAAAGATACATACAATAAAAGTACACTCTGGCTACACACTTGCGTTCAAGAATAAGAAATTCTGTGCATTATTGTATCTGTATGTCTGTCTCTGTACTAACTTCATTGACTCACATCTGCTATTCCTTCGTGTGTAATGTAATATTATGTAAAATCTATTTCAGATACTCATACTGATATTATGAGATGAGACGAGAATCCTTTATGGCATACGCCTTGCCTTGCCCTGTCTCATTGTGTTCCTATCTCACACACTCACAGTCGAGTACAAACAGTCTGAGGTCTGAGCAAGAAAAGTCAGCAAGATGAAAAGTAAATGAAAAGGATGGAGAGGATTAGGAAAGGATGATGAGGATAAGGTGAAGGAAGAGCTATAAAATAAAGATGAGGGCGGAGTTGCGGACCACACGTTTTCACACCCAATGAGAAATCCCAGATCTCAATTAATCTTCATTCTCTCGACTCCACACTACACACGACACTTTGTTAAAACAAAACTCCCTTTTGGCGTCTTATATGGTTTTCTACCTCACCTTCCTACTCTTATGCCTATCTACCAGATCCCCACTCAAGACCATTTTCATATCAATCTCATCTTTCTTTCCATCTCTATACAATGTAAATGACATGACCTGGCCAGAAGTACTTTTCTTTGTCAAAATATAATAATACTTGGTAGTTGGTACCCTTACATAGTAGTTACACTTTAAGACTTTGTTCAATTTCGATGCATTGTGTTTGACTTCCCTTAACAATAAAATCCAGGATTGTTATACCATTCTGTAAGCTAGCTGTCCAGTATTTTCTTATATCGGACGAATGAGCCATCTACTTTCACGCACTACATAAGCCAAATATATCAAGGTAATAATTTAATCCACAAGGCAAAAAAAGTTACCTAATGTCTTATAAGTATTATTCGTGGGTACTTATATTCACGTACCTATTTCTAAAATGATATTTTGGATAAACAGAGTCATTGTTGTTTACTTGACATTTATTATTCCTAGAGTGGATCTAATAATGTAAGATTCACTAATTTACATGAGCACAAAAGAATTATATAACCGTGATCATATTTTCCCGATTCGTCAATGTTGACAATGCTTTTCCTTCCGGTTTTAGTACGGTTGTCTTGTAGTTAGATATAGCAGGCTAAGGACTGTAAAGGTAAGTCTACAATAGGACGTCAGAGAAAACACGCAGAGATTGTGATACCAACTGTGATATAGTGTGGGACCCCTGTTGAGGAACTCCCTGATTCAATTACCCCCAGATTTCGATAATAACTAACCATACGCTCAAAAGCGACTACTTCACGATAGGAGATATGAACCCATTCATCAAAATCAACTTGTTGTGCAGAAAAAAATACAGACAGGTCTTATTGACCTCTCAGTCAGTAACACTCAAAACATTAACTGTTTACCCATCTCCTCCGCACAAATTGCTGGGGATTAGAGTGTTGAAGAATCTCGTTTATTAACTTGATACATTTATTACCATGTGTAGGCATCTTTAAGTTGGGGGACTTATTAATACTCAGAGTGTACAATTTGAAGTACGTTGAGTGCAGTAGAAGTACACACAAGACAAAATGGGTATCTTTAATGTTTCTGACTGGAAAACTTAGCACTATGCACTATAGTAGAGTAGTGTTGTAGAATGATAATTAAAAACGGTATTAAATTTCTCTTAAAGTGTACGTTATATTATTATCAGTGTTAATAGGTTTTCTTAAAGATCGAATAGCCTACAGGATCGTTGTTCTATTTCCTATAGGGATTGTTCTATGTAGTTCAACAAGTACTTCATGTCCCACTGTTTACATCGGAGTAGATTTTTAGGAATGCCCACATAACAGGAAGGGTAAGTAATAAATAAATTCAAGACGTCTCCCTGTTTTCGTTGTACTAGAATAATAATTTACAGCTAAATGGATCAGCATCTGAGTGTGCAGTGCATCATGTGTACATATTACTTAGATTATGTTTGTTGGTCTACCGCCACATTATAATCGTCCACATTAATACATTCCTAAACCGAGACGATAAAAAGGGATTTTCTTGCAAGTAGGTGCGCAATAATTTAGTTCACTAAAGTGTTTCCTCCCCTGTTAACACTTTTATGACATGTTTTATTCATGGAGAGCCATAATTGAACTCATTGCGCCTAATTACATCCATTCATCAAGTCACTCTCTTTTCCACTCTTGAGACAATTAATTACCTTAGTCTGTCAAAGAGTAATTCACCATTTGTAATAAGGTCGTAACATAAAAGCTTGTAATCGTAACTCAACCAGTAAGGATTCGAACCAGTTTAAAAGTGATACAGTAAAATGTAGGCACTTCTTTCTCACACACATTACATTGTACTGTAATGGGAATGAGTACAACATGCTGATGTATAGAATCCCACCCCACACATACACACTCGGTTTACCTGACATAAAAAACCTTAGAGATCTGTATAATTATTTATTATCAGCTACTGATCAACTTTCACAGGTTATCGGTGGTGTTGATATTGCAGTTAGATTCTATAATGAGATTTTTACAACTGTTGAATATATGGGATTGACATTTAGGTATTTAGAAGTCCAAATTATGTGCTGTGTGCATACAGTTATTCAAATTAGAAATAAAGGCATGAATAATGGATGTAATAAGAAATCATTGCAGTACTTTCACCTTCATTTGAAAAGAGCTTATTTACATTTGCAATGTTGGTAAACCCACCATCTATTCTATTCGTAATGTGGACAAGGAGCCCCTAATAACCTTTGGCAGAGTTTTTTATTGCTTATTTAATGAGTTGCAAATTGTTTTCCCAATGTGAATGTCTACACTTTGACTCTGCAATATTTATTTCTGTCAAATAGCCAGTAAAATTTAAGAATGCCTAAGCAAATGCAATATTGAGACTTAATAGAGCGAGCAGGTGCGGATGGCCAAGTCAATTACAATATTATGAATATATTTCTGCTGACTTGAAGAAAGAAATGTCATTACCTGTTGGCAATATTCATCGTAATGGTTTCAGTTGGCGATTGAATGGGATATAAAATGAAATATATTATGCTTATATAAGTCAAATTTTCTCCATTAGTTCTCCGTATTATGCATTATGTATATTTTCAAAATTAATTCACATCTTTACATATGTATAAGTGCGTATAAAACATTCTCATACCAAGTTTAGACACTTTAAAAAAGTGCTATGCACTATAAACCAAGGGGTGGTGATAAGTAAAGTACTGTTGATGTGATTTCTTAGCTTTTAGGATTTGAGTTCTTTATTGCAGATGAAAACCTATTTAGGGATGAGCATTGCGCATTAAAATACTTATAAAATACGAAGACAACTATGAAAGAAATGACATAGTGGAGAGGACTATTTGTTTTATGGATGACGACCTCCCTCCAAGAAAAGAGCCAGATGATCACCAACATATTTTTGATGACCTGTTGTCAGGAATGTAAAAGAGTCCATAACACAGTGCGGGGTCCGCATACTACCTTGTTTTATGCGATGGATTGTCTCTTCTATAATACTACTACTACTCAGACAGATATCCTCACCGACCTATCACCTATACCATTGTCTTGCCATTTAAAATGTCATAACCAGCATAACCAAGTCATAGAATTACCTTTTCGTACCTTTACTCTTTCTACTAAGCATGCATGACGAGTTAAATAGTTCACAACATCCATAAACATTCTAGGGCTAGTAGTGCATTATACATATTATGATAATCATCTACCCAAAGAAAGTTACATTACCAATTACAATTGTAAAGAATAATTCCTCCTAATCCTACAACCCTTTTCCCACCTCATTCCATGTTATTTATTTTATTTTATTACGGCCCATTAGGAATTCCATTAGATGAAATATCAGTGTACTTACACATGATTTAGTACAGGCAGCTTTATTTACGCTCATTTCGTCTTCGCACAAGCGATTATTCCAATAGTATCTTTCCGCTAAAAAATAATCCAATCAAATCTATTTCCTTGTAGATATGTAAAGAATAGATGTTGGGTGGATTTTTCTGTATTGTCAGTATTTTCAGTAGTATTTTTAAGTATTTTTTACGTTCGATGATATATATGAAATTATGTGTGAATGAAAATTTCTTTCGTTTCAGTTTCAAGTAGCACTTTAAAATACATCAACTACTGTCATTATAAAAATATATAGAGCTTAATGATCACTATTACCGATATTTGCTAACAATCAAAAAAAGATTAAGTTATGTTATAATACGAACAAGATTGGTATGTTTTGCTGATAGTTTTAGTATATTTTCGTTTTCCACTCTTCAATCGGCAAATCAAATAAATGTGGATATGCTTACGTATTACATGTTAATTATTAAAAGTTATGATCTCATTTTAGCTAGAATTTTTAGTTTTAACTGAGACTGAATGCGAGAAAAATAAATTACTGAGCATGGAAAAGGTAACTAAAAATATTGCATGTAAATGATGCAGTACATGAATACCAAATTCATATTGTTGGGATACGGTGACCGAAGTCCGGTGTAATCTAACAGTCAATTCATCAACATGCATCAGCACAAAAATTACGTGCCCTGATACTTACATAAACACACGATCAAGTTCAAGCTTGACGATATAGCAAGTTAATGCAAGTAGAATGTATAGCTGTAAGAACATTAATTTAAACCGAATCATTGTCCGGGTAAATAATGAATTGTTTTTTGTAGTAGATAGGTAAACAATGTAACAATGCAGTGCTCGGTGTAACTGTGTATTGTAAATTATAGTTGAGTGTGTGTTGGTAGTGGATAATTAATTAGATCTCAGTTGGCCCCTGAAGCACCTCTTTACCATTTATAATCTACACACCATGCCACACTTCTTTCTGAACCCGGATCACATTCATACATCCTAATATATTATCACATTAAAATAATTTCTCTCCCCTCGCATATCATAGTAATTCTTCATTCTTTTCATCCGATATATTGGATATAATATTTAATGAAATATTATAGCAGTGATATCAGTTACAAGCACAAATTGCCAAAGAAAAGTGTTAGAATATGACATGCATTGCATTAATAACGTATCATTATTCCTCATATTCATATGGACGAGTCGCATTACTATTCCTCTAATCCTTCCTCCATCTCCATATACGATTCGTTACATTACCTTTATTAAACTGCTGTACCCACACCAATAGTCATTTGTACACACACAAAAGCCTTGTCTTAATGTTTGTCTCCCAACCAAAATTTGATTTATTCCTCTTCGCATTCTTACGTGCCTCTATTACTAATTGGCTAACAATAAACTTTAAACAAGCGTGTGTTCTCTATATTCACAGTAATAAATTTTATTCGTTAGAAAACTTCCATAAACTCACATTGAAAGCTTTACATTAGTACCCTTAGGTATCTCTGTAGTACTATTTAATTCACCATTTAATTCAATCATAAACCACTTAGCGATACATCAAAAACAATTGCGATACATGCTACAATATCTACACCAAGGTGTACGCAAAATTCGTAAACTATCAAAATTAACTGTACATTAAGAACGCATCTGGCAACTGAAATTGCATTAGGCATCTGCTAGGCATGTTCATATTCTTGGACATTGTATACTTTTATTGCTTACATTAATAGCAATTCTCGTGGAAGAGAGTAAAAGTAGCGCATACTAGCATTCCTGTAAACGGTTCGGTTCAATGCTTACTCAATAGCCAGACTTGGCTGGTTCATTACGTTTAAAATAATCTATTGTTTTGTTTATTTTCCACCGATTTGTAATCATGTTGAGTAAGAGATACAAATCTAAGGGGACATTTTATTTTGCTTTCACCATTCGCAATCCCGAAAACTACTATACAAGTATAAGTATGTATTATTGAATTATATATGCTATGAATCAGTTCACACTTTGAAAGAGAATACCCTCCTCATACTCAGATTGCATGGATTATTATTTTTTCACCAATCTCCAAATACAAAATTCGTTTTCAGTTCCGATTCTACTCTTAATAGTTTGCTCCACAGGGGTGTGCTAATTATAAGTATTTAAGAAAATTTTGCTGAAACTATTTTGGCTAGTCTCTTGAGTAGTGATAGTCGGGAACTACTATACAGATCAAAGAATCTAGAATAAAATATACTGCTACAGAATACAGAATATGTCGAGAAAATAACAGCAGCAGCTAATGCTAATAGAATTCCAACTGATTAAATATACCGATTTGATTTTTTCCTTCGAACTTAAAAGGATAGGTTTCAGGAGCCATTGTATGTCAGTGCTTGGAGTTAAATTTTATTTTTACTCCATAACTTTTCTATGAAATGAAATGATACAAAATAAATTTCCATGATTTCCATGAAATGTTACAAACTAAATATAAACGTAGTATCGTAACTAAACTGTAATGATAATCACATATAGATTAATAATTTCACAGTTTAGTCAAACTGGCAAACTTTTTCTTAATGCACTTCGTATCGCCTATAGGTACCTCTATTCATTTAGATGATTTCTTTGTCAAATGTTTTGAAAGAATGGAACTTTGGTGTGTTAGTTAGTCCTGGATCGAAGATTTTGGAGCATCTCGGCTAGTGCAAGTATCGAGCATGTTATGTATTTATATCCGTTCAAACGACTTTAGTATATGTCATGACTGATAAGTACGTGCAAAATTACCTTAATGTCATTTGTTCTTGATGGATTTAGTTTTCACTATCAGGCAGGATATTAGATAATTTCTAATGTTTGCTTTCAATTCTGTGTCCGCCGGGTTGTATGTATGATGACGTAAGATGCTCTTGTATCTTTAATCAGAATTGTCCCTTGTGGCTTCCTTTGCACTTTATTATCTTCCCTTCTGGCTGGTACCGCATATTTATTACCTTATCCCATATTAGAGATGTAAGTGTAAGTATATATTTAGTTTTAATATTGCCATTGTCAGTGTAGTATTGTTTGCAGCATGTGGTCTCGTCCAACCGAAATTGGATTTCATTTATTAGTAAATTAACCACAACTGTAGACTGTGTTTGCTAACTCTACGAATACCAATCCTGTGATTAACACAATTGAAAAAATATTGTTCCATTCAGTTGGAATTTGCGAATAGGGATCTCAGCTATGCTATCCTGCGCAATGAAGTGATCTGGAACAATTATTGTACCTAAAACCTCTGCATTATCATTGGATATTGTAAAGGTAGGTTAAATGTGCAAGTAATGGTGTGTGGATCAATTTGCATCTCAAGCTTCACTTCCCGTACAGTTTCTTATTTTACTATTTTTACGTGTGAAGTGCCATTTATACTAGAATCAGAAATAGTATGTGTGAGTAATGGCAATGTGATCAATTTTGAATACATAGTAAAAGGTAGAACCATTAGAACCAACAAGTACTACCAATCGCCTTGTAGATTTGCATGTATGGTAGTTAAATATTGTGTAGAGGTATGTACTTACGGTACAGGTGCAGAGCATAGAAGTGCATAGTGTAGTTTGTGACAGCTTTACGTAACATATAGAATAGGTAGTGGAAGCATGCAACATGACCAAAACATAAAATACCTCGATTATTATACACTTATCGCCTGAGCATGATTCACAGCACAGTGAATGCTATACAAACATTACAGAATTTTTATATGTACACTTACTCACTTACAAGTTGTTACGACTTACATATACAATAGAAAAACATACTCTTACTTTACTTAGATTAGACTTTGGACACTCAGACACTTTTATAGCTAAACTCAATGTAGACACAGTAAAACGACCTACCTAAGCATAAATTCGCTAGTGATTCTCAATTGCCATAATGCAGACTTTGCAGACTAAAAGCAAGGTAAATTCTGCGCTCGACTTGAAGGAAATAGATCAGTTGAACCGCGTTGTTTATTCCCTTTGAAATGTGATAGTTCAAGTTCCAAATGTTAAAGAATTTTATAGAATTTCTCTTCTTGTGTCACGAATTTGGGATATAGCTACTTTATTTCAATTTTTCATCTGTATTATTGTGTTAAGGCGAGCCATACGTATAGTTATGCATTAATATTTACAACAATATTACTAAGTGCATTTAATGCTGCACTTCTTATTTTAACTATAGGAGCTGTGATTTCCAATTAATGATTTACAACTTTACATAATGTTTTTACACAAACACAGACCAAATTTTTGCCTTTCTTCTCAATGTTAGTCATCGCTGCAATTTCATAATTACACGAATGTACAGTTACAGATTAACAAATCCTATAAATTGTAATTTGTCCTGTACGGTACGAAATAAGTAGCAAAAATCTAACAAAACTTACAATAGATTACATACATTAACATTGATAGTAAATCAACTTTCTCCAATCTTTATGCCCTAATTAGAAATCCAAACTGTAATCAGCAGTTCCTGGTTCTCGTCAGATCACATCCAGCATATTAGGTCATAATTTTGGCTGCTTTATCATTCTCGCCTTTACGCATCTCGCTCACAAATCACAGACTAAGGTATGTCATCTTTTGATTTTGTTCGTCGGCATATGTAAGTTCACATAACTATGTAAGTGCATAAATAAGTACATAAATAAGTTTAATTTTTTTATAGTAATAATTAACTATGAATTATATAACTCTTAAAACATATGAGAGAAATCTTCGATAATTCAAACATTCTTAACTGTTAACTAACTAACCCTTAGGTATTACGTCCCTAAATCACTAATAACTTAACTGATAACTAGCACCTTCCTGTCATACTTATAAAATTGTAAAGTACAACGTATATAATATTAACGTAGACAAAGGAGTAAAAAAATAGCATTGCCTACTATACCATACAATACACACTACACTACACTTTCAATGAACTTTAGTAAAAAGGACGAAAACTAATTATCAGTTTCTGAGAAAATTACAACGCTAGTGGTAAAACAAGGGATGCTCAGGGTTAATCATATTATAAATGGTTATTTCCACCCTAAAATTAATATAAAAGCCATATGTATAGTTGTGCAGGTCTCTGTGAGGACCTACGTATCTTTGAGCTGCCTATTGTAGTGAGCATTTACATTTATAATATTGGCACACTAGAATATTGTAGTAATAAGGGATGAATTCGTAATATAGTATTGCTATTTCGTTAATTGCGCAGAAAAAGGGAGGATCTAAAAGTCAAAAATTGCATAGAGTAGGGTTATTAAGCACATATACGTAACAATTGAGCAGTCCTACTACTTAGATGCTAGAAGTAGATGTTAGCATCTACTTAGATGCTAGAAACAACAAGTAAATGCAAGTAGGTACATTAGTTTAGTGATGTAACAAAAGTGGCAGCTGCTCGTTGTAATCGACATATAATATCGTAATAGCGATTATGTTACCTACCCACAGTTATTTAAATAAGTAGTTCATAATTCACATTGTTAATATTATATTGTTATCTCGAAATTTATGCAACATCAGTGTAAAATTACGGGTACTGAGGTTCATACGGTCATACATGTAATTTATAATCCTAGCTCTTTTCCTGCAGCCAATTGTGACAAATTAGGTAGGGTAGTAGGGGTAGATTTGATGGGATTGAGTGGTTAAATAATACGTTTTGTTTAGTTCATCATTACTTTCGTTTATGCATAATGTCAGGATAACGAAAGTAGCCATACCATAAATCTACATGAACTCAGACAGATTACATCAATAATAATTCATCAATATACACATTACTTACGAATGTTATAAATAATCATCTAGAATATCTATATACGATTAAAGTGCAATCATACAACTATCAGCTTTAGCTGAAGACATACCCATTGAGATGCATCTTTAACATTATAGAAAAAATATAGTGAAAAGTGAGCCACACCTTCGACTTGACAATCCTATACCAAAAATTGTAAAGCTTATACAAAAATGCTTTAAGCAGATAAGTAGGTAGCTTCTGTACTTAGGTTCTTCTATATCAGTTTTTCGGTAGATATTAGTACACATCTTAGCAAACAAATTCAATATTGAATTGTGATATAGCAGTTTGAAAGGGTCAAATCCAAATAAAATCTTAGCACAGATTACCGATGTATATGTATAAGACACTGTGAAAAGAACGGTGGAGATATAATAAATCCTGTCTCTCAGAAGTCTTATTGAGTCTCATTTTCATCTCATCTGCTCATCTCATTCAGGCAGACTCAAAGCTGAACACAAGTAGTCAACTTCAGCAGCTAAATCCATGATGCAGTCATTGATATCATTGTTTGGTATCCATCACACAATTGTTTTAAAGGCGGTGACCGTGATTTTATCGGAGACAGTGTTACATTACAAACACAATACACAGCGTAAACCAAATAATGCTTGGCTTCCACTAAGATGTACATAAACAAAGATATTTATGTGGGTATTGCTTTTATCTTTGAGTTTTGACTGGATCATTTGTTCGTAATGTCACCTCTTAAGCATGATTATTACTCACAATCACAATCAGTCAGCCCATAATATTGAATCTTTGAAAGCTTAAAAAGCACTACCAATATTTATTATCCAAATGACATGGTCATTGGCATTGGCCAGATTTTTCAGAACCATTCACCAAGCAATTAACCAATAAGAATATGATTTAAATTGGAGTTCACATTTAGGTATATCTCTAACATTTTAAGTAGTCCCCGCTTGCATGTAAAAAAAATATGGTTGCTCAGCTTAATGGATATAGATAGAATTCATTTTCAAAACTTGACGTAGCCTTAGATCTGTTCGCAAAGAAATCGTTGGTATAATCTTGGCTCGGGGGATTGCTTGATTGATTACGTATCTATATGTGACTATATGTAAAAGGCCCTCAATACTGAAAACATGTCAAATATTAGATCTGTGCAGTTTTTCAAAAAAAATTCAATCGAGGAAGTATCTGTATTAGCTGAAAAATGTCCTAGCTTCGAATTAAATTTTTTCTGCAAAATACAGAACTTCTGATAGTAGAAAAATAAAACAGTTGAATAATGTTCAATCCGCATTTTGTCCCTTGTTGAGCCCAACTTATTTCGTCTCAATAAGGTACTCAAATGCGTCCTTTTTGAGAATACTCGCACGTAGATCTATTGTACCTGTTGTGCTAACTAGTGCCAACTTTGGTCTAAGCAATGCCAACTTTGCCAACACAATAACATATTTATTGTAATCTCCATTCGGTGGTACCTATACCTATCTATGTCGCCGACTGATAACAATACATACATACCTATACTAAATGTATAATATAGAATGACACTGTTTAAACCATATTTGTATGGATATGTTATCTTATTTGGTTATCGTCTGTGTGAAAGATAAGATAATTTATTTCTGGCTCTAACCTATAGTTTCATTGTGATATTACAAACAGTGATCGAAAACCTGCATCACGAGACTGGAATTTGTACTAGGAGCTGGAGGAGGATTATCTCTTTAGTATTTTTATTGTTGTGAAAATAACAAGTGGAAAAGATGGACTCAAACATGGGGCGGAGGAGATTTTCGTAAATTCAAAATTTACTTATTTAAACTTTTTGTTGGTGAATTGTATTAAGATACGATTAGAGGATTCGTTAATACTTACGTCAGTATTTTAAACTGTACACAGGGATGCAGGGGCTAGTTTGTATGCGGAATTAGAACTAGAGAAAGGAGCCACTCCCAATGATATAAAGAAATCATACAGAAGACTGGCTCTTAGATACCATCCAGACAAAAATCCCGGAGATAACAGTGCAGCAGAAAAGGTATGTAATCATATGTAATGGCAGTCTAATTGCAATTATTTTGAGTCTATAAAGTACACCACACATGTTCGAAATAGTCATTTCGATTTGTGCTTATTTTCAGTTCAAGGAATTGAACAGGGCGAATAGAATTCTGTCTGATCCTACAAAGAAAGCGATATACGATCAATATGGATCCCTAGGGTTGCATATAGCTGAGAATTTCGGGGAAGAAAATGTGAAATACTACTTTTTACTAACGTCATGGTGGTGTAAAGCGTTGTGTGGAGTCTGTTGCATAATTACTGGTTGTTACTTCTGCTGTTGTTGTTTATGTTGTTGCAATTGTTGTTGTGGAAAATGTGGCCCTCAACCAGAAGACGAGGAGGTAAGAAATTTTTGAAATACCTTTGTTAATTGTAACTTAACAGGCAGATTTGACCAAACTAAAATTGGGATTATTTCCGTAGATTCCTGATGCTGCTGACTTAGCTGCAGATATGGAAAATGAAGAAGGGAGAGGAACACCGCGATCTGCATCTCCCTTTGCAAATGGTTCATCATCTCCGTCTCGGTCACCCAAAGCTGAAAATACTCCAACTAGTTTGGGGCCTCCGCCACCTTATTCATCAGTAGTAAATACACAGCCTAAGGGAGGAAATAGTCCAATTGCACTTGGACCACCTTCTCCAGGAAAATCTGGAAGCAGTCCAATTGCACTTCGCCCGCCGTCACCTGTGTCTCCTAATGAAAAGAGTGAATTGAATCCAAGCCAAGGAGTAACATCTTCATATGAAAGTACCAATAACACAAAATAAATGGTAGCTTAAGTCTATCTACCTTTTATTAGCATTATGGTCAAGTTATTCTGTATCGAATTTATTGGAAAGTGATCCAGTTACCAATATATACATATAATACTATGTAGGTACTACTTATACATAAATAACATAATGCCATATTTTGAGCTCACACGCTTACAAACAAACAGACCTATTCAATGATAATAACAATGAATTAATTACTATTTACCAGTCATAGAAAACATTCAATGAATTGACCACTAAAACTTATGTATAAACTTATAATAGTCAAATAGGATAGTTCCAAAGTTCCAAAATATAGGATTTCACAGTATATATCAACTAATATTTATTAAGCATTCATAAATGTTAGCCGTTTACTTACAGGGAATGAAAATCTGAAGTGAAATATATATCGTTTATTTTAACTTACATTTTACTTTACACTGTACTTTAGACTTCTTTACTACCTACTAAATATACCTGACAGATTTTGTTACTATGTATAAAGCTTAACAATATGTAGGCCTATTATTACTTAGCCATACAATTTACAGTTTAGTTTGTAATTTTGAATGCGTCGATTGTCAATGTGTTCAGTTACATATTATTTGGATTGTCACGCAAGAAACTAATGAAAAACATATAAAGTGGAATTGTGTGAGCAGATTACTTTAGCTGACCCTGAAGACTGTAAAATTGATTACTTAGCTTAAAGTTAGTAGTACCTATGTACATCGCAATCATTATGATGATGACCAACATTCGATATAATGTAGTTCCAGATAATATAACTGTTTTTCTTCTTTGCGGTTTCGCAAAGCAATTTCTTGTTGCTACCATTATTGTTGTAAAATGATGACTTTGGTGTTCAAAGTCTGAATGCGTAAATTAAATTTTGTGTCTGCTTTGTTTGAATAACCGAAATCGTGATCGTGAATAATAGCGTAGTGACTAATGGATTTTATGTAGCACCTTGTTATAATGTTGTTGATGTCTGTCTGTTGGCGAAAACAGACTAGGTAGTTAAATTTGATGTTTTTAATACATATATATCTATGTTAGAGTTTATAGCACGCGTAAATAAACGGATCACATGTCATGGCCACCTCAGTACAGAAACTTTGTGATATTCACAATAATTCGATACTATCGAAAACATTTTCTGATGTACTAATGTCTCTTGTTAGTATGTTAATGATCGTATTGTTGTAAGTTTCAGCAAGTTAAACTGACGTCGGTGCAATTGTAAGTGTGACAGAAGTTGAAATCGGATATCGCGACAAACATCACTTATAATATTATTATCTCGCACGAAAGCTTAAGTCATAAGCTTCGCCTTAAATGAATTGGCAAAGAAACTGCAAAGTCGTGGAATATGAAATCACGAACGAGGTTTTAATTTCATGTGTACCAAAGTGCATTGATAAAGAGTACATATGCAGATTTAAGTTTAAAGAATAGCTATACAAATAATGCCATTTCTACTTGTGAAGGAAACATAAATCATAACTAGTAGTTATTATAAACGAAGCAAAACAAAAAAATATATTATAACAAAACAATAAGTATTTACATAGTCAATATCAGTGTGTCCCTCAAAAAATTATGCAATGCACACTTGTATGTATTATACACAGTTATATATTTAGTGCAAAAACAAGCTAAAAGTTAATTGTGACCATTCAGTCCGTTTTATATATAAATCTAAACCTATTGCATGTAAGAACAATAAATCAGTTCTTTTTGTAAATCACAACGGAATGTGTTGTGTGGTACCTTAAAAAATTCTTAGAGAAAAATACGCCCCATTTTGCATGTTAAAATATAACCTACACTACACATTGGCTGAATGTTTTTAAAATATGTGTTATATGTATAGAATTATTTGTCTTTTAGTCACATAAGAATTTAAGGCGAAAAATTAGTTTGTTTGCTGAAGAGGAATTTAAAACTAAACAATCTTTTGACTACTATATGAGAGGTTATGATGTCCAAAAGGTCACAAGCGATGTGTAGTTACAAATTACAACTTCAAAAGTTTAAATAAAAATATCTTACATTGTTCTGTAGCTCTATGTTTAATTTTTACCTTTGAAAAAGCCAATTAACTCTAATTATGCCATTTTGTATCATTGTTTGGGCCTACTTTAGTTAAAGTTGTGTTATTTTGTGTATAATATGAATTTTTGATTAATTACCTTTATATTGCACTCTTATTATTACATTTAGTACCTACCTATTCGAGACTTGTATTTGACTGTTGGTATTTTTAACAAATAGTACCTATATGTACTAGCGTACAACAAATAAGTGTATAAATTAGGTGTTATATGCATAGTAAGTATTCTAAGTATTGTGATTGCAACGTAAACCGTTTATGGTATTTATAGTAGACATAAACATCGCAAATCATTTCTTGTCATGCTGCTCGAATAGCACCTATCAAAAATTACATCGCTCTTCACTTCAGATAAACATAAATAAGTACACATTATAGACTCATAAACTTACTATGCAGTGATATGAACCATTGAAACATGTAAATAAGTAGTAATATTATGTATATCTACTTAGTAAGAGGAGCAGAAACGCTAACAATACAAAAAGAGTTGATTTTATGGTATTTATCCATGTTTCATTGTGTGTGTATTGTGCTGTGGCTGCAATTTGGTCATGGTTGTTGAAATGTCGCCGGGCGAGATAAGTCTCATATGGTTTTGTTATTCATCCTTTACAAGAAAGATTTACAGTGGAATAAAAAGAATTACTCAAAACATACACTACATTTCTGTAACTCACCATTCATTTTTCACACTTCAGTATGAAACGGAGATTAAAGTACCCAATGTTCATAATGAATCCCATCACAACATTGCTTACACAACATCACATAAGTATATCCTGGTTAATATAAGTTGAAAGTTATAGGAAGACGATGTTAATAGATGAAATGATACCTACAGGGTTAGAAATGTAGTCTGTAGAAGCAGGGTATACGTCTACATCATGATACAATCAGGTAAATTAGTGCACTTAAAAAATATTCGTCTATATACATAATTCTTAGAATAAATAAATACTAAATAGTTCTTTCATGTCCTCCTCCTGCTCCGAAATGGTGTACCTATAGACATAGTAATAGATTGCACACAAATAGTGCATAATTACCGATATTATATTACGAAATGCGTTACAGTACTTATGCAGAACAGAATTGGGATATTATTACTGTGATGGTAAAGGAAGGAAATGTTTATACAAGGAAAATCAAATTCAATTCACCTCATTCAAAGTACACACTTATAATGGTCTAACTAATATAACTTTGGGTAGAAAATAGTCCTAGATGCATCTACGTAATTAACATAAGTGAGGCTGTGCTTTTGTATATGCAATATGTAATAATATTATATGTAGTAGTGTAAAGTGTAATGTAAGTCATTTTGATGTAATGTAACGAAAGAGAAAGATTGTTTATAATAAATTACAGATGAAAGATGAGTTCAAGAATCAATAAAAATAGTTAGGCTTGTTACCATCTGCTCGGGAGATTGTAATAACTCACACTTTTTTGACTGTAGGAGGTCCAGCTTCCCCCTCAGGGGGTCCACAAGACACATGTTTATCATAGTGAAAATTTATTGGATATCCACGGTGCGGAGTCAAAGGTTTACCCATCTACATCACACTATTTCATTCCTTCATGTCTTCGGTGTCCGTGGTCTCCTCCGTCCTACTATCTCTTCTCCCTGCCTTCATTTTTATCATTTTCCTTCTTTCTACAGCCACACTGTCTAATAGAATATCACATTGCTGTGCATCTCCATCAATTTCACACTCTTTTGAATTATTGCTGATGAATAGGTACAAACAGACAGTCCCATAATCTAAGAGATACTTCCGGTTCCTTCAATGCTTACATAATGAGCCAGTAATGCATTTACATTACAGTAAATGCATTACTGGCTCATAAAATAAAGTTATTGAGGTATTTCTTTCCGCTAGTACTATTATTAATCAGAGATTTTGTTACGTGTAAGTCCCATATAGCATCGACAAGAGTGGCTTATATCCAGTTAAATCTTGGGTTTAAATCATGAAAAGGAAGTGCATTGAAAACCATACTATTTTCTACATACCTCTACTGTATTAGCCGTGATACCCATTCGTAAGCTGAGTAAAAGTTCTCTTGTGTCATGTCATAAGCAAAGATTTTCTGTGGATGAAACATCTTACAAAATACTTAATGCATTGCATGATTGAAGCATCTATTATTATGCGCCAGAGTAGTCAGTCAGTCCCGATTCCCGAATAGTCAGTGTCAGTACTAGTCTGCAAAATCTGCATAGATGAATTTGCAACTTTGCCAGGTTAACAGTGGTATACCATATATTATACCTAAATAACACCCAACAACACGAGTTAATTGTATTAACGATTAAAGATCCTATTTCAAAAGAAAACTACATAAATACACACCCTGGCACATAAATATAATCTCTAAATAACTTAAAAGTAGAATGAGTAGAAGAACCATTTATACGGAGTACCTAGGTATTTGTTGAATAGACTAGTTAAATAATATATTATGAGTTCTATGCATAGTAGATCTGCAAAACTGTATGGTTAGTATTGCCTGGTGGTGGTTATTATGGCTATACTATAAATGTACCTCAATCATTCAGT
>JABASH010001273.1:0-27795 GCA_019776445.1 Tomocerus maximus | reverse complement strand
TACGTGTACTATATAATCTTTTTATCAAACCCAAGATTGTTCTGATTGTATTCATAAATACTCAGTACCTACTGACTTATTTCCTAATGCACATTGTTCATCTAAATTTATATTAAATTATTGGCCAAGGGCATATAAAGTTGTTAAGTGCACAATGCAATATCGACAATAACTTTACCCATTTTCAATACTGACACTGAAAACGTAAATTAAGTAACTCTAGCTGAAGGCAATATTCAATGTAAGGCTATAAAAATTTAGGACAAATGGTCAATGCCAATGACAACATTACTATTGTCACCGCAAGATCATTACTACTTGCTATGCAGATGCAGATAGCACTGCAATTTTTTGTTCGCTATTATTTTCATGTGTATTGGACTATAAAATGAGTCATGTGTTTCCAAAACGGTTAATATTGAAGAGTTAATAATTTTGCCACAGAGAGGTATATAGTTGTAGATTAGAGTATGCCATGTAAGTAAAGGGGTCTGTATCATTTTTATACTGGTGACTGACTGTTATGAGATAAAACAAAGAAAGAAACTCGTCCGACAGCAGATGTATATCACTTAAAGAACGTGTGCTGGAATTTTTATTCTACTTCGTTAAGAAGACTGACTCTACTTGGACCATTGACTTCATGTAGGAAAAAATACGCGAAATTAAACCTGCCTTTTGTTTTTGATAGTCTACGTAGTACACTAAAAAGGCAGGTGGTACTGCTAAGCATACTCCACATTTTGCATCTGCACAGTAGAAGTATACAAATGGTATTCGCAATGTCCCAGGGTAATAATTTCGCCGCTATGGAATCATCTCTCACTTTATGGTAGGTAGTTCAATAACACAAAGAAACTCGTTCCGTGCTAGTCCAATTTATGAAACTAAACAAAGTATTTTTGCAAATAAGGACAAAGGACAAAGTTTGTACTTGCAGTAGTAGTTTTAGGAGATATTCTTTGGCTACAATTTAGCTCTAAAGAAATACAACCTTAATAGGCATATATATATTGTTGCAATTAAACATTACAGGCAGCTGCACTTTTACTGCGTCTTTTGTGAACCTTTATGTCAAGTAAAGTGTAACTATACTACATCACAAACTATACATGTACAAATAGAAGTTAAAACCAATACTTTGCAGACTAAAAACTATAAAAGTTTTCATGCTGATTTTGAGATGAAATCATAGGAAATGTTAATATTAATGACATTAATGTTAACCTATATAGTATACTATGGGGAGGGTATTTCGACAAACATTCTTAATGTGAGTTAATACACTGGAAAAAATTGGTTATAAACAAATAGGAGCATACTGTATCCCTACAGACAACTTTTTTATTCATATATCTGCACAAGACAATATAACTATTTATAGTTTGTACCTCTATAACCTCTAGTACAAAAGTTAACACTAAATCTATCTATTCGTAATCACAATTTCCAAAAAATCGCACAGACTACCTTTATTAGCTTCATTATCATAGTAAAGCACTCGCATGACGTGTGAAAAAGACGTGTGCCATAACATGAGCAAGTTCACCAAATTGAAAGCGTGTGCTGAGATCATCACATAATATTATTAAGTATGCAGCTAGTGCCTCTAATTTCAAGTATTCAATGCTTCCATGCAAAGACATCTGCATACCGTAGTGTATCATAAAAAGCAACATTCATTTCCAGCCGCAACTGAACTAACTTGATTAGGAAGCTATCTGTAAAATATCTGTACATATAAAAACGATTGCATAAAGTGCATTGGGTACAGCTGCAAAGCGTATGAATTTCTACTGTTTCTCTTCCTGTTAAGTAGTCCTTATTGGTTGCTCTATTAAGATAATTTATAAAATTATTTAGCAATGCATATGTATACCCTTATATAATTGTGTCTTATAACATGAGACACGTAGTTATCAGTCCACAACAGCAACACGGTATCGTAATAGAATCGAACCCTAGCAATTTATCTGCATAATCAGTATTTCAGCAGTAAACAAAATAGGAGAGTCAGAATGAGAATGACAGAAAAACTTCCGGTGAAGGCCGATAAGCTGCTTTCCTACTCTTGATACCCTTCCATTTAAAGGTCACTAACCAATTTCAGTCAATATCATTACCAAAGCTAACGAAAACGCGCCAAATATTCACTTCTCACACGTACCTCTCCATTACTAATTCTTACTACATAGAAATACAAATAATAGCAGCTCAAGTACAACTGTTACCTATCTACTAACTGCACACGATGAATTCGACAAGAAAATTCTCTGGGATGTGTTGTTGGCGTAACATGTAATTTTGGTGCGTGAGCCATAGAAATAGGTAACTTGATTTGCAGGTAATAATGGTAATATGAATAGGAGGTAAGGTCGTCTACTAGCATTCATTTTTATTCATGATCTTTGTCTATTGTAAATAATTTTAGTATATAAATATACCTGGTCTACAAGGTATCTAGTAAATTCATCTGTACAATTTAGCGATAAGTAATCGTGCAAGCCTAGTAAAATCAGACATACTAGTACATTATCTGATTCAGTAATCCAAATCATTCACAGATTGTATTCTTCCCAATTCCAAAGCTCATTGGAGAATTTCAGTTTGAATTAAATTCCTATAGCATATCATAAAGCACATTAGTTGCTTATCTACTTCAACCTTATTTTAATGTGGCCAATTAAAAATAATGGCTTCACTTTCAAAATGGAAAAATATATATCCATGCATATGCATTAATATTTTGTAGACATTTCAGAAACTGACAGTTCAAATTACTGACAATTTCCTTTGCGTGATAAGGCATGAATACGGAGTAAAAGAAGCTTATCGTTATCACAATGCACAGACATTGCATGAGGTTGTAGAGGAAATGTGACAAAGGTTCACCCCAAGAAAGATGAGTCAGCTTGGAAATAGAAACTGAAAAGCATGTCGTGTCATAGTATGTGAAGTAATTGGGACGTGAACATTTGGTAAATGAAGAAAAGTGATTACAATGCATTTGTAATAAGTACTGTTATGCATTCTATACGGAATTGGCATAGCGTTGTACGGATGGTGATTAAGATAGATTAGTATACACATTTAATGGAGCAGAACAGGAGTGTGTAGGTATGCATAAAATAAGAGGATAGATATGAAACATGACATAACATAAAGAGACTAACTTCTCGCCTTAGCTTTGCAATGAAGGCAATGCAAGGACAGGGTCATACCAATAATCACAATAATATAACAAGTCGAAAGGAAAGAGAAACACCATAGGCGCTACATACACTGATAAAATGAAAATAGTTAAGCTATAGCTGCATATGTAAATGTGAACTCATTGAAGTTTTGTTTTTCCCCTTGGTGAATAGCATTGCCAATGTCCATTCCTCGTCTCTTTCATGCTGTCTGAATAAAGGCGAGCGAAGTCACAGCTAATAAAGACTGGCTTCATTTAGTTTGGTTTGGCTTCAGTTAGTTGGAAAACTGATATCGTGCAGTAATGAGAATCTCTTCGGCAAACCTACTAAGATAAATAGAACATAGAAGCCTAGAAACCTACAGAATTAGTGTCATCCTTCTTCTGATTGAAAATTCAAACCTAACTGACATATTTCTTGGAGCTACCGAAGAGGATCATCATAAAAACTGTTTTTGTTTTGGCACAAATGTTTATTACGATTTACAATGTGATGTTATTGCTATAACGTTAACCCACCTAACCTCAGAAGTGTTTCCTGGATTTATAGTGCTATTGTGCAATCTGCGTATTATAGAACCACATTGTTTTTATAGGTCTTGACACAAAAGAGACCGTTCTCATTCTGTTGCATTTTGCATGAGCTCCGAGGAATAATTTGTTGTGGACAGTAAGCAAGAGAAAAATTATCGCAATGTTTAAAGCAGAAGCTGCCATGAGAAGAATCGGGGAAGGTTCTGTAACTTATCGAATGAAATCCTCTCCGGAACATACCACTGTAACATTTTCGGGCAGTCATATTACGGTATCCGAACTGAGGAAATCAATAATGCAACGAATACCAAAAAAGTTTAAGAAGGATGATGTGGAATACGAACTTAGATTATCCAATGCAGAAAGTCAAGAAGGTAAGAGAACCTATAATAATATTTTTATATCTAGGACATAGTAATAAACATACTTTCCTAGAAACAATAGGATTAAATGTGTTGATTAAACTATTTTGTTTACTTTTATAGTCTATAATTACGAGCACACATTAATTCCTAGCGGGGCTTTTCTTGTCGTCACAAGAGTCCCAATTTCCAGACCTGTATCTTCCGATAGAGTCAATTCCTTTGGGTTTGGTATGTATTTTACGATCTTTTTATCACACAAATTATCGGCTATTTTTATCTTCGTTTTCTATTTGTTTTTGGGGTACATGATAAAATTGAATATTGAGCTTCCTTTGGATGGCACACTTTTGCTGTTTTTGTAAAATGTAAATGAGTTGGTTTGAGTTTGTCGTTTACCTTAAAGAGATATTCATGATTCATGTTGTTTACATAAAATGTAGATATTGGAGGACAAATGCACACATTAACGATGACTATGTCAGACTATCCCATGGATGATCCATACGCTTATTATTGCTTAGAAGATTGGGTCAACGATAAAATTGGATGTCCTTTATTCTATCAGTACGATCCTTACATCTCATCTACCACGCAGAATAATAATAACAATAAGGTGAGTCCGTTTTAATGCCAAATGCTACTGACTAGAATTTCCTGTCTCTCCAATTTTGTTCTGTCATTCAAACACTACTACATAAGGAAAATGAATCAAAAGAATTAGATTATGTCTGATGATAATGTAAAAAATTAGAGATTGAGCTTGACCTGCTGTAAGATAAACTCATTTAAAGATTAAAATGCGCATTTTTTTGTTTGCCCTACAGAACTGCGCTAACGCTAACAGAAACCTGGAAAGTCCAAAGTACAAAACATCGGCTTGAAGTACGCAAACCTCGTCTAAATTGGGAACATTGGGAATTTCAACGAATTCACGACGATTTACGCAATAGATTATCAGATTCAATATTTTTAATGCCTTTCATGTGTATTTGATATACTTGTTTATACTCTTTTGTCAGTAATAGTAGCTTATTTTAATACTTCTGCATTTTCTGTAAACTGTCAAATGCAATTAGTGAACATATTTAGTTTAGAGTTTAGACTGGTAATTGTAATCAAGTAAATATTATTTTATCTACAAGAATATTATTCTTTTCGATACATTAGTTTCTAGTAGAATGGTGGTGGACCAGTGGTTTTCTAACATTTAATACTTCGAGCTCGACAAAATACTAATTTTCTTAATACTGCCATATGATTTATCATTTTTGCTTACAACAATGCAATAAAATTAACTAACATAAACACACTTATTAAGCAGATTACATTTTTAAAACTGGATTTAATCTAGCTTGTCAAGAAATTACCACTCTGTCCTTTGCTATGTTCAAAATAAGGATCATAGTAAAACGTATAACACAAATTAAGAATACTTACGTATAAAAATGCAAATGAATCTCTTAAAGATCGTTACTATTCTAGTGTCTGTTAATGTATATCAGTTATTAGTGCTAATGCTAACCTTGTAATTATTACTTCCTGACGGATGGATAGCATTAGAGTCGAGTACCTAGTGATAAAGACATAGAAAACAAAAATATTAAATAATACAATAAGATAGTATGTTTAATATCATGTGTGGATCGGCTTGTCAGATTAGTGGAGCAAAGCAGCACAGAAAGGTATGGTCTGGTTAAGATATCAAAGGCAATCGAAATATAGGTTATTTTTAGGTTAAAGACACATTTTATTGCACGACAAAAATTGCAATTAATGTGGATGTAAACACAGATAACAAATTAACTATGTAGTTAAGCAGAGATTACGTAATACGCATTACCAATACCATACGACATTGAGAAAACAGGCAATTTTTACATTTTACCTTTCTACAGTTGCCGTAAGTGTTTGACATGTTATGATGTTAAATGAAATAAGCAGATTGTGAGCGCATCAACGTATCAAATATTGCCACAGATATCGTGTGTGGTCAACTAAAGTTAGGTAAATCTTAATTTCATCAACAAGAGTTTTTAGAAAACTTGTAATAGACATCACACTCTTTTTATAGTAATACCGCAATTACTTGTGTAACTTATCCATAACACGAGCTGGGAATAGTTTACATTCATAGCTGCAAGATATAAGAATTTTCCTAAGCATAAACACAGTCACGAAATTATAATAAAACGCGATTGTTTTGTGTGCAGAGCTCAGACCCTTTAAGATTCATCAGGAATCGGGAACAATCGACTCCGCCTGACGTGCATAACATGTTTTTTGCGTAACTCTCTGAGTAAATCAATAAATAATTCCCGTGAGACTAAAAATAATGGTATAACTTTCTGGAAACTATACGGGGCTAGCTGAATGTTGCGGTTTAATTCATATTTTTCATACTCACAGAACTCCTCAAGTATTACGTAGGCCTACACCCACACTCACTACATACATACGCTATTAATTCTGTATTGACGGTTTTCGTCCTTATAGTACAAGCAGATTTATCAGCTCTTAGTCAATGCTACACTCAGCTCTAGAAGTTAGCAGATAAGATTATAAGATACAAAGTTAACGTAGTGGTTAGGAATTTATGGGTATAAATTACATGCAATGTACATGTCTGAACGTACTACAGTATAATATCATTAAGTATTGCTGATAAACGTCTTTAGTCACATTGGGCACATAATGAGTCTATTGAATGACAAGATTATTTCTCATCAGAATCAAGTGTAACGCTAATTGTCAATATATTTATAGGGTCAAAAGGACATTAAAGCAGGCAGGGGTACATTAACATATATACAAGGCTATACCATTTTGTTGCACAACACAGTGTAGACAAAATAAGATTTCAAAGTTTGGCTAATTCACATACATTATCGATCTTGTCTACGACTACATGATTCTATCTATCATGGGATCTTGCATATCATGGCCACGGCCACAACTTTACAGTTTTGATAAGTATGCATGCTACTACAACCATTAAATATTTATCAAAGAGAATTCAAAAGATTAAATGAGCTGAACAGAGTTAAGTTACTTGAGTTGCTTGAAACTGAATGTGACGACAACACAACAATATAGTCAAAAAAGATAGTGTATGGTATAAAAGGTACTAATAATCTAAAGTTAGGTAAGCTACTCACAATGTTACAATTGCTGATATTATTAATACACACCCCAATATATACTACATATTATAGTTAGCCTCATTTGAGAATGCTTAGTTTGAACCACAAATATAAATATCGCTATACGACCCAGACTAGTATAATTAACCAATAAGTAGGTACAACTGCAGATAGATTTAAGTAGTCTTCTATATAAGTGTTACCTTATCAAAGGTATTATTAATATTTGTATGACAGTGATTAGTTTGGATTTACCTAGGAATATCTTCGGAAGTTCTAATAAAGACAAAGAGCTTCCTTATGTATAATGTACTTATATAATAGTAACAACAATACATATAATAATATAATTTGTTTGTGTCATTATTGAATAATATGGTACTATATCAATAATGTTTTTAAATTGTGTAATTATATCATCATGTCTATCTTTTTTATTACTCTGGTTTTCGGAATTGTAAATTGAGTACTCACTTCCGAATTATTACAATATTTTGAAGTCTGCCCGTTTGTATGAAGATTTACAGTATCATAGGTGAAGTAGATTACTATTTATATGCAAGATATTTATCTTTACCTGCTAGGAATGTTATTTACTGTTAATTGGAAATTGTTAATTGTTGTATGATTATTATTGAACTTATCTATTCTTTTTCATCATATCACTTGAGAGAGAATTATATTCTATCCAACTCTTCATGTCTTCAGGCATCTCAGGTTTCTTCAAATCAGGATAATATTCTTTGACGAATTCTTCCACATTGAAACTCACTGTGATTTTCGAATATCCGACGCTACGCTCAATTCCATCAGACAGAGTTACCATTCTTTGGTCAACGTAGATAAATTTTGTATCCCACCAGACTGGTCGTGTTATCACCTTTGAAAGAAATTACATCTTACAGATACTTCAGTTCAGCAAAAACAGGGAATACCAAATCCGAGATATAAATAACATTCAATGAACCGGTTTTATGACGTGTGCAGACAGATAGATAAATGTTAAATAATATTCGTATTTATACCTGCAGACTAAGGATGTGTGGGGACTTTCAGCCGATCTCCCAGAATAATATCCGTTTAAAGTCCCCACACCCCCTTAAGTAAGTTTACAAACCTTGTAAAGTGTGAACATGTTGAGAGGCAACCGATATCGGATTGTGTGGGCCGCTACTGGGAATCCTCCACCTCGGCTGAACATTTGGATTATGAGCCCTGATCTGGTGGCATGGTCGAACCGGGCAAAATCATATTCCCGCAAGTACCGAGCATTATTCATATGAGTGAACATGAAATCCGCATCCGAAGGAATTACAATCCCTAGTTCATAATAATTTTTCATAAAGCAAAACAATCCCTATTATATAGTTCATAATACTTAAAAAAACTAAGATCAGTTAATTAAAAGTAAAATATCTAATAATTATAATAATAAAAGTGCTAAGACTTAACTTACCATACACTTCTGAAGGGTCTGTGAATTGTATTCTTGTCCGGCAGTATTTGGCATAAAAGTAAATGATGACAACACGAACATAGTAATGGATATCGATGAAAAAATACACAAGAAGAATAGGAGCAATCAAGAGTGCCAAACACATCTTGGATCAGGATCTCAGACTACTAGATGAACTCCTCAGGTTTAACAGCCAAGAAGGTGTCGGAAAATTGCGAATGAATGAGGAAAAAGAGTGCAAAAAGTATATTCAAATCAAAATACAGGAAAATAGTTAACTGCTGAAGAATGATTATTTTAACTACCGATTTACAGTAGAATGTGTGGTGCGTATACACGCGATATGGCTGCAATATAACCTATCTGAAATAAGTTCTATTATATATTTAGTTAATGTCTTGAAAATTGCTTTGGTAGGAAGAGGTTCTTAATTCTTTGTACGAGTATAATATTATAAATAGTTTGACTGTTTATAATGCTTTAGATAGTTTTTCGCACACTAAGCGTCGGTATATTGATTTTCCTCAGTTTCGATTTGATTTTCTAACGTCAGCGTGTATATGTAATGTAAGTACTATTATATCACAGGCAAGACAGAGCCAAACCTTGGAATTAAATAACTATATTTTAACTCGCAATCAAAGGCAATTTAATAAACTTCTATGTCATTAAGGTATAAATAATGTAAATTCTAAAGAATCAAATAGAAACTGTAAATAGGCACACTAAGGATTAAACCGAAGAGAGTTCTTTACTGCTGACTGCGGTGCGGTGAAATGTATCCTCCCGGTTTCGGCCTGCCGAAAAGTAAAGCTCGAGAGCGAATTGATCGGGAAATTCCCGAGAAGCGGACTTTCGGATAAATTCACTACATAGCCCACATGACATACGCACACACTCGAGTAGAGGTGCGTAAAATAAGCTAATTCATAGAGACTTCTATTCCACTATCTAGAACTAGATATACTGCACTGCACAAAAAAATTTCACTCCATTCCACTAGCTTAGCTATACATTGCAGTGCAGAACAGTGCAGAGTGCAAAATCTTGCCTATACAGAATTCGCATTTAATTCTACATTTGGGTCGAATATTTTTCAGTTTTATTTTAATTGTGCTTAGACATTAGGGGTAGATAACATTTTTATTTAAATTGCTCTTTACAAACAAATATTTTTGTTTCAATTAAAAATGCAACACGTTTAAGTATTTAATTGGATATTGCATAACATGCTGTCGATGCCATTTTACATTGTGCATGATTTCAATATTTCAAGTCAATTAATTGGAAAAAAGCATAAAGGTAGATATTCGTTGAGTACTTACATGTACTTACTAACTGAATTCATACTTTTAAGAAATTTTCACAACAATCATTTTCCTCTAAAAAATAAAAATAACGTGCATTATTACATTTAAATGATTTATTGTGCTATGAGTAAGTATATGCGAATAAATTAAAAACAATCATCAATAGCATCATATACCAGGTTTAGTTATAAGGCTCCGGTTAATCCCATTAATTTTCTTGCTATTGCGAGCATTATACTCTATCCATTTCAGCAAATCCTCGGGAGGATCAGGCTTAATGATGAAAGGAAGTTCATTTTCAATTTTTTCCTCGATGCAACAACCGTATGCCACTTTTACATAGCCTACACATCGAATTATTCCATCGCTCAAGGTTATAATTTTTTGTTCGATATACATAGCTTTGGAATCCCAGTACACATTAGCTGTTGTAACCTGAAAAAATAATATTAATACTGAATTAAAATATCTCAAGGGAATTTCGAAAAACCACTCCTTCGTTAATGGAAACGATAAACCGTTCCTCTTTTTCAGGAAATATCCGTGAATTTAAAGAAATTAGCTAATCGTGTTTTCATTAAATTCATTATCTCAATGGAAAATCGCAAAATGCAGTCTATAATATATTCATTTACCTTATAAAGTGAGAACATCCAGATGGGTTGTCGATAGCGTATGCAATGCGCAGCAATAACTGGTTTATTGACATCATTTTTGAAGAATTCGTATAAACCATTTCGCATAACATTATCGTATCGACCGAAATCGAATTCGCGAAAACATCGGGCATTATTCATATGAGTGAAATAAAAATCTCCGTCGGAAGGAAGGACTATTCCTAACAAAATTAGCCACCATCAACGGTAATTTATCAAACTTTTTTGATCATGTCAATAATTGGTTATCAGTCTTTAAATTAAAAAAATTGTCAATACCTGTAATTTCTGAGCTATCCAAAATCTGCATTTTCTTCTTCCATAATCTGGAACTGAGTATTACATATATTCCTCTTGTGTAGTAGTGAACATCGAATAAAATGTATATGATAGGAATGATTACATAAATGACGAAATACATTCCTTTCACTTCACTCACAGATTCACTGCCAAACTAGCTGATAATATGATCTGAACAAAGATATATCTTCAAATGAAATGTCTGTATACGATATGCAATCAAATTGTTTAAAGTTCCTGAATAAATACGCTAAATGAATTGAAGTGTCTGAAAAAAATTGAGGAATAATTTATAGAAGAACGTTACCTTTTCTTCAATTCTAATGTAACAGAAAAATAAAATCTCTGGTTTGATTTTGTATAGTTAGAAACAAGATCCTCAAGTTGCCCTATTAGACTGCATTTATTAAATTACTTTTAAGGTAATGATTTTCTTATACTGAATTTATTACTCTGATATTATCAACAGATCTTAGGAAAACCCGAAACAGTATTTCCTTTAATACAATGTAAGTACCGTGTGAAACTAGCTACTCTTTACGATTTTAGATGTTACTGGATCCTGGACTACAACATATTACTTGTATACTGCAAATTGCATGTCTGGATTTTATTAAAAGTAATAATGACAGAGCAGAAGTTCATTACATGATAGAAATAATTAATACATGTGAATACGAGTACCTACCTAACTATAGGATTTCACCACCATACTACACGTTAAGTTAATCTTTCCGAGGTTCAATAGAAACCGTCTCGAATCGAATAGAATATGAGAATACCTATACTGTGTGAATTGCAAAAACTGAAGCTAGTTGAAGGCCATTTTCCCTGAAACTTTATTTCCCACTGTTATTGTTACAAAAGATAAATTAAAACTTTACCTGTACCTACCACATTAATTTCCCTAAAGTTGATGAGAAATGAACCAACTAAATAATGTAGAGTAGAAACAATTTTTTATTGATTGTTAACAAAAGTCATTGAAAGTCATGAGTGTATTTGCATTTCCCACAAATGTTTTTCAGTAAGTATATCAAAACAATTTCAGTTATTTATTAGAATACATTTACAGGTATAAATCATTTGGTTTTCTTCATCATTTCGCTTGAAATGTCACAAGCTTCATTCCATTTCTTCAAGTCTTCTGGAATTTCGGGTTTTTGAACTCCTGGAAATAATTTACTGATGAGCTCCTCTCCGTTGAATTTCACACAAGCTATTTTAGTGTAACCGACACTGCGAACGATGCCATCGTGCAACGTCACGACTCTTTGGTCTAAGTATATAAATTTGGCATCCCAATACACAGGTCGAGTAATAACCTAAAATATAAATGTAATTGTGAGTAACAATAACAATTATTATGATGATGGCATGTCCTTCTATGCATAAGACAATGTATAGGTGTTTTATATACATGTCCATTATTCCCAGTGGTTAATTTTAATGATGCTGACAAAGACAATAAGTCATGGGAAAGAGTGTATACCTTATAAATATTGAACATCATAGTCGGAAGTCTGTACCTGTTAAATCAAATTGACATTTAGCTATAAGATACTTCACATATTATAGTTTATTTGTTTTAGCATATAAATGTTCTTCAAGTATACCTAATTGTAATGGCACTGACTGGAAAATTGCCTCCTTGTTTTAGTACTTCATTCATGACTCCAGTTCGTGTTGCATGGTCAAATCGGGCAAAGTCATACTCACGAAGATATCGTGAATTGTTCATATGAGTCAAAAGAAAATCTGCGTCTGATGGTAATACGATTCCTGTGGGTAAAAAGATGTTGGTCTTTTATAAAAAGTGGTTTCATCTCATATTTGATAATTCCTCTTCTCATTGTGAGAAAATGTATACAATTTATAGGTATGTTCTTTATACAATAGTCCATTCTAAACAAGCACTATGTCTAGATACATTGTTGACAGTTATTGCTGCACATTATTGATAAACGCATTTAACGAAATACATTTAAGCATAGTATACACTTTTTCATTATTGCACTCGAGTCTCGAGTAGTGTTAATGTTTCATATTTCAAATACAAATTATATATAAGGATGTATATAACACAATTCAATGGTTTAGTTTCGAAATACTAAACACAAAATTAGTATTTATCCCATAATTTAGATCAAAAAATATTTAAAATATTTAACTCTATGTACATCGTGTTTCCATATCGAAAACGAAGAAATTCCAGTTATGTGAAGAATTTATAATATATAATATGTACATACATGTATTCAATTGAAATCTTACCGTATACAGATGACGGATCCAAAATACTAATTTTCTTTCTGAAATATTTCGCAATTAAATAGGATAAGGCAACTCTTACAAAGTAATGAACATCTAACACGATGTAAACAAGTAGAAGCAGCAAAGCTCCAATCCAGAAAACCATTTTTGGGCAGGATCTCTCCTATAAAAAATTATTACGTTCCTTAGAGAATGTCAAATTGACATTTGGCTTTCATATTTTTATATGTATTAGTTTATATAAGTATGCTCTTCAATTTACCTATATGTAGTACAAAAAAGAATACGAATGTTAAAGCGAACTGCAATTTTGTGGAGTTATTTGAAACGTCAGTCAGAACAGGAATGATCTTTATTAATACCTAATACTGAAATGTGCATCAATATTCAGACTTTTATCGGAGAAGAGTAGAGATTATTAACTGCAGCGTAGGAAGACTCCTAAACACAAAAAGAGCTTTAAATGTTAGTGCGTCGACTTACTGTGCCTGCAGGAGGATAAAAGTAATGTTACTTACTAGAAGCATGACGAACAATAAAGCTGTAGGTTACATTTCGTTAACCGGTCTTACCGCAAGATTCTTTTACCTAAAGATTTACATGAGAAAATCTTTGGTCTAGGTTTAAGACGTTTGGCTACATACATGATAATAGTCATTACCTACATTTACAGCATATTTGATAAGTATGGCACACAGTGTATTGTATACAAAGTACATTACATAACATATAATTGGTTGATATGTGCTGTGTAAAATGTAGGTGCATAGTATAATTAGTTCAGAAATACAAGTTAATGATAGACTATCATCTCTCAAAAGGATTCAACGATGTATATTACACTAAACTGTTCCCTCTATTTTCCCAACAAATAAAGGGATAATAAGGTATCAACGTAATATACAATTGCGAAACAAAATAAAGTACAACTTGTTCGCTAAAGCCTTATTCTTGCACATGTACTGCACCCTGCACCTTGTGACCTGCTCCTGTTGTTTACGATGTATGGAGCTATTAAAGCGTAGCTATACAAATGAACTTGCATTCACCACACACGTAAATTATAAATTAAAAAAAGATTATGTGTGTACACAGTACCAAACACCATCATCAGTATAATAACGCAAGCTGAGGGCTTCTACTTAAATGTGTAGTTTGATGTAGGTTTGCATACCTGTGAAAGATTCACATGGACAATAATTTTGTTATCACATTTACTTATACATGCTGCATAATGCATTACATTAATCAACCAAGAGATGGACATAATAATCAGGAAACAGAAACCTACATCGCAAAATTGTATTTGGTTTGATAATTAAATATATATTTGATTCGCTAAAATTTTGGTAACAATTTATAGTAAGCAAATTTCTGATTCAGATTCAGCCAGCTAACACATAGGTTATGGTTTCCATTTTCAATACTATATGCCTATGTAAAACTTACTTCACCGGCTAAAATGTTGGCTGGTGAAATTAGTGAAGTTTGTAATGACAATGGCATTCCAAAATAAAGGATTTTGTGGCGAGCAATAATTCATAGATAATTGGAAACCGGGCATATACGATTTTAAGAAGTTTCCCGATTTTTCGGTGACTACAACTAAAGAAACAACTAAGGGGTGAAAATCGGTGTTGTATTGGCCATAAATGTAAATCTCCTCCACCCTATACAAGTGCTCAGTAATTCACTATATAATGTTTTAATGTACATGCAGCAGCATATATGATTTACTCGTTTGGAAAGCTAGTTCAGTATAGCTAGAAAAGAAACTGTAAGCTATTATTTGGAATATCATTCATGGCATCTTCTACAGGTAGTTATTAAACTTCAAAATACGGTGCAAAAAATACAAACCAGGTACATTATTTGCATAGCACAGATATTCATATCATGCGGAAGAAAATATGTCGATATCTCATCATTCTTTTTACATTGAATCTGATTCTGAATTACATTGAATCTGATTCTGAATCTCATTTTACATTGAATACATTGAATCTGATTTTGCATTGATTTATCATTTTTCGTTCAGGTGATTGCTATTATTTGCTCATTTACAAACTAAAATAAGTATTTTTGTAGACATTTATTTTTGGAATGTTACATCTTATACATCCCGGAACTAGACTAGTAGATTGGCAAGTGACCATTATCAAAAGATTGATCAGTCACTCGATTCGCACTCTCGCACAGTCCACACACTCCACAGCACGGTCATTTCTGTAAAGCCGTTCACCCACCTACGCGCTTCACGCTTCAAGCAGCTCGCTTCTAGCAGCTTGCAGTTTTTTCGGACAACTGGTTGAAGCGCGTAGGTGGGTGAACGCCTTAAGTCCCTTCCTAGCTTCCTCTTCTCTTCAAAGAACCACTACAAATCGCGCCTGGTTTTACAATATCGCATGTGACTGACATAGAAGTGAACCATTCTAAATTTTCCCGATGCACATGCACACATGTTTCATGCTTCTGAGTTTTCTGAGAAAAGTGGAAGGGAAATTAGGGGATTTGTTGTTTTAATTCGGCTTTCTTACTGTTTGTGGCATAAAAATTTGGAGAACCTTTTCGTTGCAATTTGTTGGTGAATGGAAATACATCTTCTCAACTGTTTTTGCGAGAAGATTTGATCCAGCGACTGCTCCAGACATCGCATTACTCTCTTTCGGCTTCAAAGAAAATTTAAAGGTATTACCGGTTTTCACTTTGTTTATTTTTTAACTGAACATTTTATTCTCGGAGATAGTTTGTTTATGACAAGTTTTCTTAAGGTTTTATTCCCCATTATACCTATAATATTGTTTTTCTTATAGTTATCTAAAAGATGTCGGCATCCGCTGCTGACCAAGTTGACATAAATTCCATAGACACCTCCCAGGCTAGTACATTTCGAGAATTTTTGGCTAATTTCAATCGTGTTTCAGACTTCTGTTTTCGGGCTTGCATTTGGGATTTCACCGGAAGAACTATAAAAGATCAAGAAGATCGCTGCACACAGGCTTGTGTTGAAAAATTCATCAAAGCTAATCAACGCGTGTCCCAAAGATTTCAAGAAATACAAATGGCAAATAACGAAGTGGCCATTGCTCAAGCTGGTGCCTCAAAGTAGCAAAAATATGAAAGAAGAAATTCACTATAATTTTTGATTTTATTGTTCTAAGTTCTGACTTTAGTGGAGTAGTTTTGGTTAGTGCATTAAGTAGTGGTATTTCGTTGGTTTAGAAAGTGATAAACTGTAGAAAGTGCATTTATGTTTGGGAAATTTTATAAAACCCATATCCTTCACCATAACTAGGAGTAATCAAGAGTTTTATTGTAAGATTGTGTTAGACAAATTACAATTAAAATACTGTAATCAACTAAAAACTATTTTCGCACGTGACTAAAATGGGTCTTACAAAACAATACTTGCGTTATGCCCCTGCTGGGATTTTTGGAGTCGTAGCAGCCAAAACTTGCAATGCTGTTTATCTACAGCCAAGTCGATTCATTGCTTCCGGAGGTACTCATATTGTTACGTTATGGGACACTCGTACACAGCGAAAGGTATTTGATACTGATAAATATTGCAAATACCATACCACATCATACTATTCTTATTGATTGTTTGAATGTTCAATGTATGTTAACTTCAATTTTTCCAATTTTCAGCTACGAGATCTTAAATGTGAGTCTGCGGCAGTCGTTCTAAGACCAAATGATGATGCAACTCTATTAGCCGTGGGTCATCAAAACGGAGGCTTAAGTATTTACGATATTACCGATAAGAGTGAAGAGGCATCTCCTGACCCTAATATTACTTTTGAGGGTCACACTAGTAAGAAATTGAACATCATTATGTGCATCATTATTATCATTATTATATCATCATTATTATCATTATGTGCAACACCTATCTATTTATTTACAATATCTAATGCTTATAGGGGCATGCATTTAATAAGACGTGTCATCCTGATTGTAATTAAAATTAAATGAACAAATGAATCGTTTAGGTGCTGTGAATTGCATTGCATGGAATACGAACGACAGTCTAGTTGCCAGCGGAGGAAAAGACAACCGCATAGTAGTTTGGAATTATGTAAGCGAGGCTGGACATTGTAAGTTTCTGGGTCATACAGCTCCTGTAACCCAAGTTAAATTTTGGAGAGATGGAAGATATTTAGTGTCTTCATCGTTGGATGCGACTGTTCGTGTTTGGGACATGGAAGTAAAAGAGTGTACGCATACTATTGCTTGTAACCATCATGTAAGTAACTGGGATGGAATATCTAATTTGCAAAATAAAGTCTGTAGAAGTTTCCAACGATCGTAGGATCGTTGGTTACCCGTGCTAGTTTGTAAACCTCCTGTTTTAGTGAAAATACCCGATACTTCAATATTTGGTTGTATTTTGTGGTCCTAGGTTAGAGATTTTGATATCTGGCTTGATTGCATCATCGTGGCTGAGAATCACTTACGATGCTTTGTGTTAACGGAGGACACTAAAACTAACCAGTTTGGAGACTGGTTCACGGAGGAGTTAGGCACAGTCCTTCGAGAAGGAAATGATAGATCAACCGGATCTGTTCTTGTAGTTGATAATCGCTACTTGGTTACTTCTGGAGTTTCATCGCCAAACGTCGAAATCTTTTTGTTAAGCTCAGCTGCTGAAGGTGAAAAGAAGAGGAAAAAGCGACTTAAGAAAAATCCAGACGGAGAATCCAAATTTGTACTGAGAGATTTAATTCGCCGTTGGAATACTCTTAAAGCGGCTGAAGGAAAAATAAAATCCGTTGAAACAATTTTGGAGAAAGGAAGCCTAAATGTTAGACTATTAAATTATCTATTTATAATTTTATATATAGAATGTACAATATTTATATCTGTGTCAGAAAATGAAAGACTTTTATTGTATTTGTAGACACTGTGCTGTTTGCCATCAAATCAAGTACAAATCCTTTCAGTTCCAGTTGCAATTGATTCCTCTGAAAACAAGGAAGAAATTGTACATCCGACTGTTGGCTTTGATGGACATAGAAAACTTATTCGCGGGATTGCCTTTTCTGGGGACAAGACTGCTATATTGACAGCATCATCTGATTGTTTCAAACTGTGGAATCGGTAATTTAAACAGAAAAACTATTTCTTATTTAATTTGAATGCTAACTGGAGTATATTATACCAATGTAATGTTTGGGTAGGAACACACTTACATGCATCTTAACAATTTATCATAAATACCCTGTTGTGTGCTGCCTGTTTTGTCCTGGAGATCGTCATTTCTTAGCTGGAACTACATGTGGAAACATAATTCTGGGCGATATATCATCAGGGGAACTTATTCAAGTTGAGTCTGGTGGCAGTGAAAAGTAAGTATTCTGGTCAATGGACATTAAATAAAGCATGTATATGTAATAAAAGTCAATTTTTGGTATTTAGCTATAATTTATTTTTATATTGACAGTGTATGGAGCATTGATGTATATTCCAACAATTTGGGGTTTGTTGCCTCAAATGGAAATTGTATTCAATTTTGTGACTTCTCAATGCAAGATGGAAAACTACGTTTCGACATAAAAAAGCAATTGGATGTTCAAGAAAGCGTTTTAAGTGTTAAGATTAGCCCCGATATGAAATTTGTAGCTGCTGGTCTTTTAGACTCGACAATAAAGGTAAGTAAAGCCATGTCAAAAGTTTTTCAATAAAAATAGCATGTAGATAAAAATTGTTTGTTTAAAACTTTCTTTTTTTTAAACTTGTACACAGGTATTTTACACTGATACCTTGAAGTTCCATTTATCCATGTATGGTCACTCTCTCCCTGTTGTTGCCATAAATATTTCTTCCGATGGGACTCTTTTGGTATCATGCTCGGGGGATAAAAGTGTGAGAGTTTGGGGAATGGACTTTGGAGATTGCCATTGTACTCTAATGCATACAGAAGGTCTCGTTGGATGTGCTTTTATTGATAGGACTCATCATGTCGTTTCGGTCGCTAAAGACAGCATTAATTTTTACGATGCTGACATTCATCAAAGGATTCAGACGGTCAAAGTAAGTCATCAACGTACCTAATATAACGATGTTTTGTTAGATGAATAATGCTGAATTTGGATTTTTTTTCACAGGCTCATGTTGAAGGCGGAGCCACATGTATGGCCACTGGAGGCATTTTTGTTGCAACTGCAGGTCGTGATCAAGCAATTCGACTTTTCTCAAGAACCCAAGAGGTAAAAAGTTATAGTTAAATTGGTGTGGATGTGGAATGATCGCAACCTTTTTACAACCACTATCTTTACTATTACTAGTAATACTGATGACATTACTAATGTAACGATTCTTATTGTTAGATATTAGTCTTGGACGATGAAAGGGAAGAAGAACGGACTGCTCAAACAGATGATGCTCCTATCAGAGATGAAAGCGAAAAGTCAATTAGTATAATTAAAGGGTCAAGTGAGAAAATGGTAAGACAAATGTATTTTTATTGTTATTATATTTCCTTTTTGTAAAATTATAGCGCAGTAGTGCTAACTTTTTTGTTTTTGTATATTCGTTTTCAGGCAGATAGATTAATAGAAGCTTTGCAAATATTCACATCGAAAGACGACACGAATCCTTTGGTAATTGCAACTGGAGCTCAAAACTCTCTGGAATATATATACCGAACGCTTTTGGGAATGAAAACAGTTGATTTGGAACAAAGTATATTATTACTCCCCACATACCACGTTAATGGTCTATTTTGTGCAACCACAGCTGTGTTAATGAAGTACCCTTTGTCCAGTGAGATGGGAATACGTTGCATTAATTACCTCACTAAATTCCATTATGAATCCCTCAGAACTATAGAAAAAAGCAAATTGAGATATGTGTCTAACTTGGCAAAGAAGCGCGCTGATTTCTGGTTGGAAACAATTGGAGTTAATGTTGCTGCTCTTAAGTTTCTAAGTAATCAGTTGGATAAAGAAGACCAAGCTGAAGTTTTTAAAGAAATATTAGGAGAACGGAAACGAAAGAAGAAAACAAAAGAAAAAGCATTAAAGCGGGCTATGCTTGCAATATCATCGAAATAAAACTGGTAGAAATACACAAAATTTAATTACAGTCAAATACTAGAATGTTGATTCAAGAGAATCATCTTACATGATGAATTTGTTTCATAAAATTTATTGTTTGTAGTTAACTATTTTGTATTAATTTGGTCGTTTCATACTGATTGTAAGTAATAAAGAGTCAAGAAACGCTATAGAAATTTTGCAGACGTACTAAATCTTATTACATGTAAAAAAACAGTATTGAGTCACAATTCTCGGAAAATGTCACTTTCTCTTTTCTCATCCTAAATTCTTAAGAAATCTCCGACCTTTCACCAACAATACTTTTTTCAAATATGTTAACTTACTTTCTTCGAAGAAATTTCACTTTTACTTTCTCGGCATGTTTCATAAATTTTGCTTTAGTGAAAGCTGGTGAAAATTTGGAAAGTTACAGCAGGAAAGGTGAAAGTATCATGTTCGGAGAATATTGAACTTCTATGATTCTGTGATGTGTGTAGTGGGCATTAACTTATAGAAATAAAAACAGGTGAACATTTAGGTAGGGAGATAGGTATTTATTTTTGTACAAAATTTTACACATATTTATTTAACATAGAAAAATAAACAAACAACCGTATGTACATCAATACAGAACAGACGACATAAAATTCAACACAAGACATCTCGCATTATTTTGTAGGCACAAATAAATTTCATTGCGTTACATACACATAAACACACACATAAAAAGTATCTAAGTCTCATAAGCGTATGAAAGTCTCATTCATCCTTTATTTTTTCTTAGTGAAAAAGTTATCGTTGCTATTTCGACTTAAAGGATTGACTACATGACTATATGAGACTAAAGGTGCGGTAAAGAATTCAATTTTGGGTGGAGGAACCGAATGGTATCTATAAGGGGCACTGCGATATGTTGAAGCTTCTGTTAAGAATTGAGAGGGTGGTTGGGGATTGAATTCCCTGAAGTTCTGTCTTATTGCTGCGAATTGGGGCAGCTCATGATATTGCATTTGTGGAGCATAGGTTTGGTGATTCCTAGTAATTCTGTTCTCCACTGTGAAGTCATTTAGAGGTTGGTTATATTCCCCTGCAGGTTTAGATGGAAGGTAGTCGTGACGCGGAGTTGTGAATTCAGTCGCTGGAGGAGGAATGTATTCATTATTTTGTTGCTGAGCAGCTCCACGTTCGTCATTTGGCGGAGGTGGATTGTAACCATTTTGAGGGGTACCGTACTCTTTGATTGGAATTGTCAAGTATTCGCTGTAAGGGGATGAAGTTGGCTGAGGTAAATACTCATTAGAAGGCTGCGGGAGACCATAAGTCTCTCCTGGGGCCGTTATATGGTGGTGAAAGCCTTGGGGTGGTCCGTATTCATGATGAGGCTCTGTCACTGCAGGCGGCGGTCCGTAAGTATGAGTTTCAGCAGGTGGTGGTCCATAAGAATGGGTTTCAGCAGGTGGTGGTCCATAAGAATGGGTTTCAGTTACTGGACCATAGGTGATTGAGGGTTCCGTCACAGCGGGTACTCCATAAGTTGACGGTTCTGTAACCGGAGGCCCATAAGACGGAGTAGCAGGGACACCGTAACCAGATGAAGTCTTTCTGTAGTAAGAATCCGGGTTCGGTGAGTATGTATTTAGCTGAAATTCATATAGTAAAACCAATTTTATTTTTTAATACGAGTTAGGTTTAGTTGAGATATGAAAGGAATAACTTACCGGATCCTGAGTGGTGTGCGGAGGAAGATAGGCGTTTTGAGATGGGGGAAGATAAGTGTTATCTGCAAACATAATAGGTTTTTGATTTAGGGTTTAACTAATGTAACTTCCTATTCAGAAATAAATGTAGTTTTATTAAGCCTGCAAATATTAAGGAATTTTAGGATGACTTGGGATATACTGATTTTTATTTTGCATACATATGGATGTTTTTCGATTCGAGTAGATAAGTGCGCATAATATTATAACCAGTGATATAATATGCAAATGTGCATCCCATCATCATGCAAAAGCCTTTCATTCAATGTATCATTCTTTTAAACTTAGATACGTAATACGCACGTATGTAGATACAATATCCAAGAAAAATTACCTGGTTTATTATTAGGTGCTCCGTAATCACCTTTTGGGGGCAAATATGTGTTTTCATTTTGGTTAGGTGGTCCATAGTCGTTCTTTGGGGGTAAATAAGTGTTTTCATTATGATTAGGTGTTCCGTAATCGCCCTTAGGAGGCAAATAACCATTTTGATTATGATTAGGAGTCCCGTAGTCGCTCTTTGGGGGTAAATAACCATTTTGATTAGGTGTTCCGTAGTCACTCTTTGGAGGCAGATAACCATTTTGGTTGGGTGTTCCGTAATCACCCTTTGGAGGTAAATAACCATTTTGATTAGGTGGTCCATAATCGTTCTTCGGAGGTAAATAACCATCGTTCTTCGGAGGTAAATAACCATTTTGATTCGGTGGGAGATAAGTGTTGTCTGAAAAATCATAATTTTGTTATACTACCTGATGAAAATGAACTCAAATGTATTCCTTAGTGGCTGTTTTCTCATTAATTCATTAATTTTTACCAATATCGGAATGTATTTTAAAGTAAAATCAGCTCATTTCATTGTGTAAGATTCATGCAGGTTGGGAATAGTATGAATCTGGAAATGCCTAGGATTCAGGATTTTAATTCAACTATAAATTATTACTACCTCGGTCAAGGTAAAATATACCTGGTTTGTTTGGTGTTCCGTAGTCGCCCCTTGGAGGCAAATAAGCATTTTGAGACGGAGGAAGATAAGTGTTATCTGAAAGAAAAAATTGTTTTAGTCAGCATTTTTATTATGATGATGACTATCGACTCGACACATATTATATGTATAGCACATGCTACTCTTTACATTATAGATAGATAATAGTTTTCTTAATTAATTAGTACATTCATTCATTACCTACTAGCATAGTTGGTTGTTCTATTTAATACTTACTGATCCAAAATTTTATTTAGGATTCTATTTAGAACTTTTCGCGGTAAACGGAGATTTCGTCTGAAACCATTTATACAATTGCTGATGTCTGCATGCGATATGAATGAAGAAAAATGTATACCTGGTTTGTTAGGTGGTCCATAATCGTTCTTTGGAGGCAAATATTCATTTTGATTTGGTGGAAGGTAGGTGTTATCTGAAACAGATGGATACGATTATATGAAAATATGATTTTGACATTCTTTGTCTACTTTTTTCGAAAATATTTTCTAAATTCTGAATATATTCAGGTTAGTTGTGAATGAATGAATATGAATACTATTTGTTCCCCTGCTTATACATATGTCATATAATTTTTTTCTTTATTGTACCAATTTCCCTTAATACATATAAAGTCTAGGTCTAATGAATGGAATGTGGCTTTCTGTAATGCATTTTAGGGTGATGTGTGTGAATAACAAGTATACCTGGTTTATTGGGTGCTCCGTAATCATTTCTTGGTGGTAAATAGGCATTTTGATTCGGTGGAAGGTAAGTGTTATCTGAAAAGCATAATAATGTGATTCACATAATTGATTGAAACTAAACATTATTTTTTTTAAATGTTTCTCGAAACTTATGCTTATCGCACCGAGGGAGCTAGCTCTAATACATTAGTATTAGTCCTTAGAGAATAAAATATACCTACCTGGCTTATTATTAGGTGGTAGATAAGCGTCTTTCGGTGGAATATAAGCATTGAGTTCTGCTTTTGCGTCCGAGGGAAGGAAGTTGCCTTCCTCTTCGTTATTATTGTTGTTCCCCTCCAGTTGTTCTCTGTTGGGTGGAGTTAGAAAATCATCTGGACTTTCTCTCTTTTCATTGCCTTCACTTACAGAATTTTGTGGTGGTAAGTAGTCATTTCCAGGTTTATTTGGTTTCGGATATGAGTATCCTCTGGTTGGTGGTTGATACCTGTTGGTAGCACTGGTCTTGTATCCACCTCCCCCTGAATAGCCTCCACCTCCAGAATAGCCTCCTTTTCCATTGGAATATCCACCCCCTTTTCCATTTGAATATCCTCCTCCTTTTTGACCATTAGAGTAACCACCTCCTCGATTGCCCGAATACCCACCTTTTCCTTTGCTTCCAGGATAGCCACCTGCAGCGGAAGAAACGGTGGTTTTCTTAGTTGCTGGAGTAGTCGATGATCTTCCTGTGGTTCTAATAGTTGTAACTTGCTCTGGTGTAGGAGCAGCTCCGGCTGAAGTTGGAGGAACGTATGATATCTCATCTTCATCTTCTTTTGCGTCTGCACCTTCCGCATTAATGCCACCCGGATCCGGGGACGGCGGAAAATCCTCATTGGTAGGAGGAATATTATCTCCGGCAGGATCAGCAGGTGCAACATTATCATTGCCAGCATCACCTGGAGGAACATTATCGTCGGCAGGATCTGCAGGTTGGGCTTCACCATTACCTTCATCGAATTCCGCTGTTGGGGGAATTATCCCATCAAAAGGGCTATCTGTGACAGGCCCATCTCTATCATTGTTTACAATGAAAGGATCTGCTTCCTGTGCAGCAGGAATGATATTGTCTTCACGATCGGCAATAGTTCGTGTTCTTGAAGATTCAGTAGTTGTTTGATGAGGTTTAAATTTATTCGGTCGCCGAGTTGTTGTGCCAGAGTTTCTTTTGTTGGCTGGTTTCCTTGTGGTCACAGGAGCTTTTGCTCTAACTTCTTTAATGGTTTGACTACTTCCTTCTTCATCAGGACTATCCTCTTCGTCAGAAGAATAGGGTTTAAAATCCTCGTCGAAATCTTTTGAATCAAATCCAACTGCAGATAGCTTAGTGCCTTTGGAATTTCTTCCCTTAGAAGATCTTCCTTTGCTCTCATCATCATGATGATGCGATCTATACTCATCAGGTAGTGGTTCCCGTTTACTTTTAGGAATAATTGCTGGTGAGTTCCTCTTTTTTCCTGGTGGTGGTGGCACTCGAGCACCGGAAAATTGAACGTATTGAATTGTTCCCAACTATTTCATGAAATAAGAACAAAACCATGAGACTTTTCGCACCAATAAAAACTGTCCTCTAAATTTTAACCCTTGTGTCTAATTAATTATCTACAAAAAAGTAACCTACGTATTGAATTGTTCCCAACTATTTCATGAAATAAGAACAAAACCATGAGACTTTTCGCACCAATAAAAACTGTCCTCTAAATTTTAACCCTTGTGTCTAATTAATTATCTTACCAAAAAAGTAACCCAGTAAAAATGAAAGTAACATCTCAAATCTCTACGGTACTAGATCTGAGTCAAATTGTGTAACAGTAAGTCAAATTAATCATCTGCTCTTGAGAACATTTAGGCGAAATTCCTTTTCTAAAAAATATAATGACAATACCCTTGCACTTAAAAACAAATCACCCCACAAGAGAAAATTGACCTATTGCCTAATGATATCTGACGATCAGTATTCTTATCGTTTCAAATGTATATATTTCTATTTCTATACAGGTAAAAGCAATTGCCTATACAGACAGACAATAAAAATGGATTTTTTACCGCAAATGCGTGGGAAAGGCCAATGTTTTTGCTTGGCTTTTCAAAGCGAGTTCACTGCTTTTGACTTAGTTTACACTCTTCATAAAAATGCAATTAATCAGTAGAAGATTCATGTTTTAATCAAAGGGAAAGGGTGATTTAACTTCATTGTTTGGAGTACTTTTACGTTTTACATGGACATCTCAAACGTAACTGCTACGTACTAACTAGGCATAAAAAAACTACCTAAGCTAACAAAAGTTAGATAAGAAATTACTCCACAAACTAATATACACTTCTACAAGGTAACTCGGAAAATTTGTGAAATGACTAAGTCTCAATGTGTATTATCTACTTGGGCATCTATATTCGTCATTTTTGGAGCATGAGAAAAAAATGCGTGTGCTTTCTCATCATTATAAGTCACACTTTTCAAACACTTCTACATCATTAACACACTGAAGAGCCTACTCCTTCTGTCTCCTAACATGCGTTATGCCAAATACCTGAGCAAACCCATGTAATTTAATATTTTGCTAATCCTATACTTAACCCTTGCAAAATCATACATCTAGAAAAAATGTTTTACATATGTATAAAACCAGTACAGCTCCACAATTATATTTGCACCTGCTGTGAGATGTGACAGAAAGTATAGCTACCTAAGAAAATAATGCAGTCCTAGGTCTACAAAAAGTGTACTATGTAAATATGTAAGTCAGTGGATACTCTATGGGTACCTACTACATAGGTATAGTGTAATGCTACGTCACACTGAGTTGTTAATGACTAGATGCTTCGTTTTGCTTTTTCCACTGGCACATAGTATGCATGTAAATGGCAAGAAAACAACGTTCGCAAAGAATTTATGAGATTATGGGTCACATTGCACAATACCTTTTCATTTAAATTCTCTATTTTCTATGATGGTGAGAGAGAATAATTAAATTCTTGCGTTTGTTAAACGAATAGGCTCTATAATCTCACTTTGCATTGAGATTCTACTCTAGTAGAATGAATTTCGATATGATTTGCTCCATGTCAAACATGCAACAATAATTATTGTATTAGCAACCTAAAGTGGACATTTTGTACCAACAATGCATTTAAGGATATTGGAACTCACAGAAGTTTCCTCGAGTTGTCCAATCTGTTCATTAAGTTCGTAGAACTGTTCGGATCCTTTGCAGTCGACATTTCCCCACCAGTCACATGTGTAAATCTAAATCGGAAAAATTGCAGTGATTAAATCGACTCATTTTACAATGGTTGCATTCTTCCATTGCATTACAAATCACAATGTCTTGGCATCAATTTAGTTGCACAGTTGCAGTCTATGGGTAATGTAATACATACTTAACCTTTCCTATTATGTACTCTACAGATAGCTGTATCACACCATTACAGCATTACACAATACTATTATGAATGAAGATTATTATAACATAAAACACTAATGAATAGTAATTAAGTAATAAGTACCTGTTGATTGAAAAGAGATCCATTAGGACACAAGAAAGAGTCCATGTTCACTCGGTATTGTCCAGAATACCAAGGATCATCGCTACATCTGTGGAAAACCTGGCATCCTGGACACAATATAACGTTTGTGAAGTGCTGAATATTATTTTAACCAATGTAAAATGCAATTAATAATACCTGCTTCAGGATCAGCATAAAACCCGGGAGTTTTCCCTTCACATGTAAAATTCGTTTCGGGGATTGAGCCATAGACTTTGTAATCTACTCCTGGTGTTCCGGGAATTGAATCTCGGATGTCATAACCGTCATCGTCAGCTGGCTAAGGAGACAAATAATGACAATCCATATCAAAAGCGGAACTTGTAGATACATTATCAATTCACTACTTGTCTAGGTATCCTACACAGTTTAATAATTAACTATTTACTTGATAGTATTCTTGTTTGGGAGCGGCGAATTTGCATAAGGTTTAATAATTCAATGCTACACAATGTATAACAACCAGAAGATAACGGAGACAAAAGGTACT
>JABASH010001272.1:0-27813 GCA_019776445.1 Tomocerus maximus | reverse complement strand
TATAAACATGGAATTATAATCTATCGGTATATTAGCTAAATTCTACAATGATAACGATAATAAAGGTATTTCTGACTAAACATTACACATTTGTTTGCAGATTAACTTAAATCTTTGCATATGTCTGCATAGTTGCAGATATTAAAGATAAATGCACTTTGTGTGTGAAATGTGCCAGAAGTGTACAATTTCTTGCATTGTACATTACTTTCAAATGTAAATTCATCCAAGTAAGTCGCATTGACTGTCACTGTCATCCGGATCCGGACCCAAATTATTCACAACTAGACTGAATCTATATAGGTATAGTTCTTTAAACATTTGCATTTCCAGACTTGTTCAATACGTGTAACCTTGTCCTTCTATAGATTCCTTAACAATTAAGTGCAATATGTCTTCTATTAAATGCTTGTGAAACATAATTTATTTAAACCTAGTTTATTAAAATACTTATAGTAGCTATGCAAAAATGGGAGGAATTATTATTAGCATGAGAAAGAAACAACTGTTACTTTACATTACAATTCAAAGTATTTAAATGCATTTAAAAATTGCATCTCTTACCTTAATACAGTAGAATCTGAATCTGAATACGATGATTAAATAGCACGGAGTTATATAAATAGTCGTCTAGTGATAATTAGAAATCTAGTTTTTCGGTTAGAGTGAAAAGGATCATAATAATATATGGTACTAATTAAAATGGGCAAAACTACCAGGATTCCATTATTTTTTGCGGTGTTATGTGACATATTCTGCTTAGGGTTGTGTCAGTGGACATATCCATCCATGGGTGCCGTGGGCTTGCCCCAAATGCCCGTTCAGTTTGCACAGCCAACTGTATTTCCTGCTATGCCTTTTCTAATGCAACCAAGTTGCTACACAGTTTGTTATCCTACCGCTGTTCCCACACAGGTCATCCTACCAAATCCTCCCACTTGTACACCACCGACAACGACTACTACACCTGTAGATACAACTTCACCATCACCAACACCTACTCCTCCGATATCCCCACCTGTGGCTCCCACGCCTATTACACAACCATCACCATCTAAAGATGATACAACTATACCCCCACCACCGTCTAAAGATGATACAACTATACCCCCACCACCATCTAAAGATGATACAACTACACAGCTTCCAATGTGCACTGTTCCAACAAGTGAGATAATGTTTTCCATTTGTACATTTTAATTATTTAGTTCATAAGATAAATATGAATGTGTGATGTGTGATACAGAAAAATATTGTGCACTTGATAAAAAGGCAAAAATTCTACGGAATGAAGAAATATTAATTATGTAAATTAATAACCACTGTAACTCAAGCAATTTAATCAGGCTCTACATTTTTAGCTACTGAAGAAACGCCACTTATCCGAGGACTTAGGAAGAAAAACTTTACCGTGACATTTGATTTGGAAAACTATCCATTGGATTTTTACTACTTGATGGACTACTCGGGTTCTATGGGGGATGACAAAAGGAATTTGATCGATTTAAGTCCTAAACTAATTGACACTATTAAAAACCTGAGTTCGGATTATCAATTGGGATTTGGATCATTTGTTGATAAACCCGTGTCTCCTTTCGGAGGAAGTGGAGAGTAAATGAGATTTTTATGATTTGCCAATTATATTTATGTACAAAAAAGTAACAAATGTTTTTTTAATTTTTAGCTATAGTTTCTGGCATCAAATAACACTGTCAGTAGATACAAGCAGTTTCACACCAACTGTTACGGAGACACCAATTTTATACGGGGGTGACGGCCCTGAAGGACAGTTTGAAGGATTATACCAAACTGCAGTTTGTACAATGGAAGTTGGTTGGAGAAGCAATGCTCGCAAAATAATTTTATTGACAACAGATGCACAGTATCATAAGGCTGGAGATGGAGAGGTAATCTCATTTTTATAAGACAATAATATTTTCAAAGTTTGTAACTTCCTGTTCAAAATATTCAGGAGAAAGCAGGACTGACTACTCCATTTGATGGAAAATGTCATCTTGACACACTAGGAAAATACAGCGAAGAGGCGACTATGGATTATCCGTCAGAAAATCAAATCAAAACGGTCATTGAGGAAAATCAAATTACAGTAATTTTTGCAGTGACTGCAGAATCCACTTCTTATTACACCGATCTCTCTCAAAATATAAAATCTTCCAAAGTAGCTACACTAAGTTCAGACTCGGCGAATATAATTGATCTGGTAAATGAGGCATATAATGAAATCAGTTCGACAGTAGAGATTGAAGCCAGTGGGGCAACGAACGATGCTACTATTAATTATTTCTCCAGATGTACTGGAATCGAAGAAAAGAAAACTGTTTGTCCATTGCCTTCTGGTGGTTCAGTAAGTTATACCGTGGAAGTCGAGATGGATTGTCCTGTTGACCCTTCAAAAACATTGAGTGTAAATCCCGTTGGTGTCCCATCTAATGTAAATATTGATATTTCATCTATTTGTATGTAATTGGTCATTTTAACTTACATATGTTATATACATAAAAATATTATATTATGTAAAAAAGTTGTTTGCACTCCTCAAAAGTAATGTATACGTTTCATTTTGATTTCTGAGAATCCTCGAATAAACATAATGATTCAGTATGCAATCAAGACCAACTGGATGCATAAAAAATTCGTTTTAATTATGGATGATGAGAGTATTGGATTTATCACCATCTGACAAATGTATCCATGAATCTGATGGTAAAGATATTAGAAAAGGTTAGGTTTTATTTGGAAGGAAGGTCAAAATGCGTTTTGAGCATAATACTGCAATAATAATCACAGATGTTTAGAATCTGACTTTATTGACTGAATATTTTAAAATGCCAACAATAGTGATGTAATGACTTAAATTGCATAAAAATGCTTTTAAAAAGTTTGAAATTAGGAAGATATAGTTTATGACTAGTGCAAACTTATTAAACGATTTAAAAAAAACTATGAAACAGTATACTATAACTGTTCTTCACAAAATAATGTGAATCCTTTGCATGAGAGGGAATGCACACACCTGTTTTTGGCATGTTGCACCAGAAACTGCACTTATCAATCATAAGCCCATTTACCTCATTACGCTTTGCGGACTCAATGGAATACAATTAGATGCGTAAATAAAATCCATTAACTAACTGTACATTGAGTAGGAAGTAGGAGTGTCATTCAATTTAGTTTGGGACATGAAGTGATGATTGCTATGTTTAAAGGGTCAAAAAGGTTTACTTCTGTAGAATTAAATAATTTTAATTGATTTCCCTTGTATATAGTGACAATGTATTTCGCTTCTGGTTGAATGAGATACGATAACTGTAACTTGGTGGTCTAAAATATTGCACATTACTTGATGATTACAAACTGCAAGTGTTGATGCGGTCACTTACACCATTAATTCTTTGATATAGTAGGTCATTGGTATTATAATAAAAGATATTTGTCAGTTGAAGGACATGGACATTCCAGCTCGGACGATCAGAATTACCGGGCACTAGATCTAGTTGACTCTGCAGCATGTCGATTGACCACGGGTCTGGACAGACGCTAATATCTATAAGTGCTAATACATTGTTTTACATGTTAAATATTTATTATCAAATATTTCCAAATCGTAGACTAACTGTAGTGGGGCTAACATTATATATACGTACAAATGAAGAAGTGAATTAATTTGTGAACAAACACTTTTACTGATACTATTTAATAGATTAGAGATTAATACAACGCAATAATAGTCTTCAGAAATAAACATGAACAAACCGAATAAGATATTGTTTGTGCTATTCGGACTTTTAGGGATTGGACATTGTCATTGGGAAGAACATCCATTTCCATTCAGAGGAAAATTCGGACCACAGATGTCCGTTAAATTTGTGCCACCTCATATCTTTCCATATATACATTGTATAATGCATCCAAGATGTTTTATAGTTTGTTATCCTTATCCTGTTTACAATCCCGTTCTACATCCTGCATTTTGTAGACCTCCTCCTTTAAATCCACATTTGTTGCTACCTTCACTAGGTGCAACTATCTCAAATTTACAACCATCCGACAAAGCTCCAACAACTTCTATGACCCCTGTTCCAAATACACAATCTCCAGGCGTAATACCATCATCTCAAGATACTAAAAGTTCACCATCTACAGATACAAATCCATCACCATCTGATAAACCTCTTACAAATGACAACTTGGATACAGCTCCACCAGATATAATTACACCACCTCCAGACATGGCCTTAGCTCCATCAGAAATGGTTACACCTCCACCAGAAATGGAAACACCTCCACAAGAAATGGTTACACCTCTTCCAGACATGGCTACACCTCAACAAGAAATGGCCCCACCTGTACCAGAAATGGAAACACCTCCACCAGAAACGGCCCCACCTATTCCAGATATGGTTACACTTCCCCCAGAAATGGTCACACCTCCACCAGATATTATTACACCTCCTTCATATATGGCTACACCTCCACCAGAAATGGCCCCACCTCCACCAGAAATGGCCCCACCTCCACCAGAAATGGCCCCACCTCCACCAGAAATGATTGCACCTCCTCCAGATATGGCTACACCTCCACCAGAAATGGAATCACCTCCTCCAGATATGGCTACACCTCCACCAGAAATGGAATCACCTCTACCAGAAATGGTTACACCTCCTCCAGAAATGGAAGCACCTCTACCAGAAATGGTTACACCTCCTCCAGAAATGGCCCCACCTATACCAGACATGGAAACACCTCCACCAGAAACGGCCCCACCTATTCCAGATATGGTTACACCTCCCCCAGAAATGGTCAAACCTCCACCAGATATGATTACACCTCCTCCAGACATGGCTACACCTCCACCAGAAATGGCACCATCTCCACCAGAAATGGCACCACCTCCTCCAGATATGGCTACACCTCCACCAGAAATGGAAGCATCTCCACCAGAAATGGAAGCACCTCCACCAGAAATGGAAGCACCTCCGCCAGAAATGGAAGCACCTCCACCAGAAATGGAAGCACCTCCACCAGAAATGGAAGCACTTCCACCAGAAATGGCCCCACCTCCCCCAGAAATAGCCCCACCTAGTTCCAGAAATGGCTGCACCTCCTCCAGAAATGCCTGATCCGAGAAGTTTAACAATCAGGCGTCATAAAAGAATACGAAAGAGGTATCTAAGGATGAAATGAACCCGTGTTTCAAAGTACACTTTTTAAACCTGCTGGAATGGAAATCAAATTAATTTTTTTTTCACTTTTTATAGTTAAATTTTTCATGTGATATAATGTCAGGTTATCTGTGAACTCTAGGTGTCCTATCAAATGTTTACATTATTTGATGCAATTGAAACTCGGCTAATAGGCGAGTGGCTTAAGGCTAAATCGTCAACTATTTTAAACAACTATTTTGCACTAATATAATGATTGCAACAAGGATTTTTTCGCTTTGGTACAATCGGTACACACACACAGAGTAGTAGTGCACAGTAAAGGCATTATAATTACGTACTACATAAGCATTGTCGATATCGACGTTTGTATGTGTATCCAAGAGTTTGTGCTAATTCTGTTAATTATTTCAGTAACATATTGTTCCCTGTTATCGCTTTCACTGTTAACAACTCATCTTTCTTCTCTGTGACCGGTATAGTGATCTGTAGTAGGTACTTGGGTTGGAATTCTTTCTTTAGGTATCATAATTCGCATAACATGAAAACGGGTCCACAGAAAAGGTGAGAATTTCATTTCCTAGCACGACATTGAAGACCTCCAATGCCGTAGATTCTTCCATTTGATTCTCCCAAATGGGTGGTAAAATACCTTGCGAAAGTCCACAGATATTTAAGCCAATAACTTTTGATCCACGATAAATCGAACTTGTACTTGGTTTGTCAAGTTTTGGCTTATTAGGATGCACAAAGTTGAAGATTGTTAGCAATCGACCAATCTTATATACCCGTGAAAGGAGATTCAACCGTTAAGTTCGTATAAGCTAAAAGATATTATCGACTTTATGGTAGCCAAAAGAAATATTTGCCGACTTTCGCAAGCTATTTTATCGCCCATTTGGAGGAGTCTAATGGAATTCCGATTCAATGTGACGTCATAATGTAATATTGTCCTTCGCAACCAAAAAGTATAATATAGAGTTCCCCCTAACTGTGACTTCAGCTGATCTCATTAAAATTGACCCAGCAACCCAATTTTCATTTTTGTTGGCATCAAGGAACCTAGAATAAATTCTCCTTTCGAATGTTACTTTTATTATTACATAAGCAATATAATTTGGCGAAGAAAGTGTATTCTCTAGAAATCGGCATAAAACGAACGATTTTCCAGTGCCCACCACGCAAAATAATAAAATTAAGCCCTGGAATTTTTAATATTTCTACTGTTATAATTCGCACTTATACTTTGTTTCACCGATATTTTGCAAACATGGATCCGGAAACAATAATTTTGGAAGTGGATCAGTCAATAGCTTGTCACTTCAAAATCACTGAAGGCAGATTACTTGAATTGGTCAGCTGTCCTGAACCAGTTAACCCTGCCTCAGACCCAACAAGTGGACGAAGTGGCGGAAAACGGGGTCGAGGAATTCCTAATCGTTCTTTCGGGTCAGATTTGACCATAAATGAAGTGGGCGGGTTAGATGAACAAATAAGGTACCAATAAAGAGTAAAAGTATCAGCATCATGATATGTATTATAATATTTAATAGACACTTTCTGTAAATATGTAGAATGTACACACTTTTATTGATTTTAGTTTCATTCAACGATCTGTTTTATACCCCTTGTTACATAAAAACACGCTTCAACAGAGATTTGGATTTGTGCCACCCAAGGGAATAATGTTCTATGGCAATCCTGGAACAGGAAAGACACTTTTGGCACATGTAATTGCAAACGAATTATCAAAAAATGTGCAAACCCCGGTCACTTTTATACAGAGGTAATTAACGAATAAAGTTCGGCCATGTACCCAAAAATAATATTTTTAATTGGACTAAATTGGCAAGTATATTATTTTAGAAAAGGCAACGACTGCGTCAGTAAACTTGTTGGCCGGTAAAATGCATCCAATCATTAAATACATTTTCTTCTTATTATTATTATTAACATTTTCTTTCTACTTAGTTAGCTATTACATATTTGCATGAATCATATTTTTCTATAGTTCATCCGCAAACCTTCGCAAGATTTTTGAATTTGCAAAGGCTAGGAAACCCTGTGTTCTGTTTTTCGACGAAATTGACGGCTTGTGTCCAAATCGTGCAGAAAACAATTGTGAGCACGATAATGGTGTCGTAACAACATTCTTAGGAATGATGGATACGTTAACTCCTGGAGAGGTATTTGTAATTGCAGCTACAAATCGCCTCCATGCTGTGGATCCTGCTCTCCGACGACCAGGTTAAAGCTATATTTGAGTAACTTTAATATTATGGTTTTATGCAAATTCTAATCGAGATATATCGTATTCAGGGAGATTTGATAAAGAACTAATGTTCTTTCCTCCGGATGAAAAAGCAAGAATTAGCATTCTTAAAATCCATACAAAAGACTGGAGAATGAATAAACCATCTGAAAATTTGGTAGCACAAATAGCAGCTGCAACCTCAGGATTTAGCGGTAGCCATCCCATATATTTATAATGTTCATCATTGAATCATTTAAAATATCTAATGAAAATTATTAGGGGCGGACCTTAAAAACTTATGTGCTGAAGCATCAGAATGTGCTATTCGGAGATTCAAACTGCTTAAAAAACTTCAAGATATGACGGTTGAATCCCTAAAACAAGTTGGGATTTCAGATAAGGATTGGTGATACCTATACTAACAATTGACAATTGCTAATGTGCAACTAAATTAGTACAGATTTTTTTTTTAAATTTTTATCGCCATAATATATTTGTTTTGCTGAATGGCCAGGTTTCAAGCAATAAGACAAATGGAGCGTCCGAAAACCAACGTTTTTGGAGGGATTTTATATGTCCCTCAGAAGGACCCAAAAATTCAGCCATTGATATCAGGAGTGGTCAAGGGAATCAAAGAAAAAATTTTCAGACAATCTCCTTTCACTGAGAATCTATTACTGAACACGTTCTTAATTTACGATATCGGAGGAGCTGCTTTCGCAACCAAATTTGTGGTTCCCGAACTCTTGAGTGACCCCGAATTTCAAAAATATCCAATTTATAGGATGGAGTCTGCTGAAATTTTGGGACCACAATATTTCACCCGTGTTCAAAATATCATGGCTCAAGTGTTGACTAGCACTAAGCCTTGCATCTTGTACTTACCCGATTGCGATAAATTGTTCTCTAGTCTTTCTTCGCATACGAAAGGGGAAAAAGATTTATCCTTTCTCGTACAAAAATTGAATCTGGCAATGAGTCGCCCGGTATTAATTTTGGGATCGGCCAGCTGCTCTGTGAGTATAAAATTTTTGGGCATTACAATTGCAACATATTTTCTTAAGACTAATGTTTTTACAATATTACGCAGCAAAACAATTTTCCAGAGGAGAGTAGGAAAATCTTTCCAGGAATGGTGAAGCCTGAACTATCGTACAAACTCAGATCACCGAATGAGATGGAACGGAGAATGTTCTTTGCAACAATATTGGATAAACGGGCTTTTGGAGGAGGGTCAAAGCAATGTGAAGAATGGGATGAATTTTTCCTACAGAAATTGGAATTGTGTGTGAAGATCACGGAACATGATCCACTGGATTACCTTGTAGATCTGTACATTCAATTACAGTCCACAGGAGACCGGTACAAGTTAATGGATGATGAGAAAACTTCTAAAAGTCAACATGTGAAGGCGTTTAAGGATGCCCTGACAGAGGTCATTGAGTACTACAGAATCAAATCCTAGTGAACTATTACTATGCCTCGAATTTCATGACCAAAGTTTGCATTTCCCCATGTTTCGGTCTGTTTACAAAAATTGTCGTTCTTGATGAACAAATCGATAAAATCCTATCCACTCCCTTTAATATGTACAAACTTTTAATTACAGTTTTATGATAACCTTTTATGTACAAAATAACCTTGAAAAATTTTAATTTGCACGAATGTATGTCAATAACTAGTAAATATCTCTTGCACCTACCGTAAGAAAATAATGACATTATGCATATGTTTTTGGGATTGCATTATTGTGGCGGAAGAGTTTTCTGTCAGGATCATCTCATTTCTATTTATACGAAGTCATTGATTTAGCAATGAAATCAGCACAGTTTACGACTGTAATAAAATTTAATGCCATATATAAAGGAATGTTCATCGATCTCCCAAACTAAACTGAACTTAATCATTTTCTATCATAACATTTCTCAGTTTATATTTTATAATCAAAACATTGCACAATTTACGTCGATATTTCCCAGTATGAATCAATTTATAGTGATTGCAATTTTGGTAGTATTTATTGAACTTAGCATTAGTACAATCATCATTGTTCAACAGCCCCCTAATAATCAAGAGCCTCCTCCTCCTATACCGGAAATTCGATATTTTCCTAAAGAAAACGGAGGAAATTCAACCGACTCAAGTAAACCATCATTCATAATCAATATTGACTTACATTCAAATGCTTGGCTATTAAGGTCTATAAAGCTAAGCATATCCTAGCCATTATTTTTGATCAGTAATGAGTGGGATATTTTTTAGGTAATAATGGAACTACACCCCAACCGGAAAAAAAGTCTAATCCACCTCCACAGCATTCCAATCCACCTCCGCAGTCAAACTATCCTAATTTTCCTATGCGACCACCATTTGGTAAGCAAAAGAAAAAATGATACTTTTTAGCACAAATTACCACAATAACTGCTAAATGGAAATTCTAGTACATAAGCATTTGTATATGTAATTTTACATGGATAATCTTTTATTCGAAGGAGGAGGGATGCCTTATTATCCACAGCAGTACCAACGTTAGTAATCATTCTTAAATTTCAATTGGTGATAAAAAATTTATTTCCCTGTTACATATTCCATTTCTTTTGAATTTAGGTCCGAATGTTCAGTTCGTGCCTTTGGGTAAATTGGTGTTTGGTGGGTAATGTATATTTCAGTTTATTGTGTAAAATGTTCCATGTACTTCACCAGTGATGTATTTTTGTCATGTTTTGAGTTATCGAGAACGTAGAAAATGAAAGAAATCTCCAATGCAAAATGTACGTAATAACATAAATAACAATTACTTTATTATGGAATTCACAGTAGAAGTACATTATATGGATAGTAAATGATAAATAATCCCAAACTCCCAACCCCCAAACATCCTCAATTATGTAAAACTGCATTCATATTTTCCATTGCTTAAAAATATACATTAACGATCGTGTTACGAGAGTGCTTGCAATAAGTACAAAAGTTTTTGATCTAATTTTCAGCATTCTATCATCATTATTGAATTGTCGCTATTCTCATTTGCACTGTCCGAGGCTGAATAATAATTTGTCAATGTCGGGTCTTGCCGGGTAAAAGCATTTGGTATTTAGATTTTTATGCCATGGCACAATCACTATATACTATCTTAAATATATGCATTATCCTACTTAGTATACAGGTATATATAATAACGACAATGAGTATAGGTAACAAAGAAAATGCAATAGCAATGTATGACATTATCAAGTCGATCTTCAAGTTCATCGACAGGGTTGTGGTATTTCTATCGGATATTTGCAAAGCATTGTTAATTTAGCAAACTATACTGCTAATAATATTCTTCACATTTTGTAGTGTATCCACTTAGGAAATGTACATTGACCTTACAGTTAGCATTATAGTTAGATACATATGTTACATTTACAGAGCAAGGGACATCAATTAGAAAAAGCAATAAAATGTTTGCATTGCATTTGCATGTAATCAGGTACAAATAATTCATTCTGCTGAAGGTTTCTCCGGAGCCGTTGGCTCGGGTTCAGCCGTTGGCTCGGGTTCAGGTTCGGGTACAGCTTCGGCTTCAGGTTCAGGATCGGCCGCAGGTTCAACGGCTTCTTCCTCTGCTGGTTTTTCCTCTTCCGCAGGATTTTCTTCCGCTGGATTATCTTCCGCTGGTTTTTCATCTTCCGGTGGATTTTCTTCAGCGGGCTTTTCTTCTTCTGGGGGATTTTCTTCTTCCGCTGGTTGTTCTTCTTCTGCAGGCTTTTCTTCTTCTGTTGTCAATTGCGACTTATCCGTTGGATGCAGAGGGTGATTAATATGCGAAAGATCAGGAGGATTCTTTTCAAAACCTGTCAATTCTTCAAGACCTACATTGGCGATAGCCCACAGCTCCTCATTGGATTTAAAACCGTTATACCATTCGCTTATCTTTGGATAAGGGCTCATATCAAAAGACATTGCCTCCAGCACGACACAACCCATGACCATTGATAGATCCGCAATCGTTAAATTATCTAAGACAAAAAATATAGATAAGTATTTTTGCACTTTTAGCTTTGTCGTTCATTTTTACATTTTGTCGTCCACAGTTCTATATTGGAATATAATTTAATGCACATACCACCAGCAACATAAGTGCTATTCTGTCGACTTAAAATTTCTTCAAAGACTTTCAGCACATGATTAACTTTTTTCAACTTTTCCTCAGTTCTCGCGTACGCGTATACCATGGGCAGCAACTTAACAACATAAAAATTACATATTATGCCAAGGAAATCGAATGTATAAAATGTGTTGCTAATAATTTTCATCGAGGATTTTGCACAATACCACGTAATCTGCAATTGCACCGTAGTAGGAGCTCAAATGGAATGCCAGTCGATGGTTTACTAATGCCCTTTGCTGAAAATCAGTTGGATAAAATTTGTCGTCCACTTTATACTTCTCTGCTAAATACTGGAGAATAGCGACACTACGAAGTAACAATCAATCACATCATACTTACTGGTCCATCATTGACATATTATTTATGTTTCATAAATTATTGCATCAGAAGTTACCTTTCACTCAACAAAAATCCATTATCATCCAGCAAAGGTACTTCGCCTTGTGGGGATTTCTACGATGAGTCAACATAAGAAAGAGCATCAGTATTATCATCGTAATGTTATGGCTTATGAGGTTAAATGTAATGTCTCTACTGACGAAACCATCAGAAAATATGGACGTATTTGTCTTTGTAGTATATTGACTGAAGGTCTCTAATTCAGAACTGAATGATCCCTACTTTTACTATTGTCGGTTTATTTGAACCGGATACATATTAAAAGCCGCAACCACTTAAATAGTGAATTTTAGGAATCTATCGTGATAAGTAATAGCTGTCTGTACCTTGTCCCAAAAGTAAATCAACGATCTAAAAAATCTTAAGCATGTTAATGTGGATCATGTTAATGCTAATCAACAGGATTTCCAATAAATTACAAGGACAAGGTTAAACTTGCACTTATGGTGAATTATGCTCCAGTAAAAAATACCAACAACTGTGTTACAGTTGTGGCATATGTGGAATTGCTACCTTACGTTCCTAACAAGCTAATTTTCACAGTTCAGCATGCAATAATAATAACAATCAACCTTGTCATGCTTCGTGTGGTATTGTAAATTGTAAATGCACGTTTCGCAGAAAGTTTAGAGCGTGCAGTTTTACATTTTACATCGCTTTGCCATTATAATATTATCTTTTGTGTTAAATTCTACAGTTAATGCGGCATTATTTATCGGCCACCTTTGTGAGACGAAATGTTGAAAATTATAAAAATTAAACAAATGCATTTATATTGCCAACATAACTACTGCAATTTTCTTGACTTACATTTAAGAAATCTTCAGAGACTTGCTCCCCATTGGCAAAATCGATATTTGTGAATTCATATTCCAGTCCAAGATACTTGAGAGCCATTCTGACTGCTAATGTTGGAGGACTATCGGTAACACCGTACAACTTCAAACCCATGACGATACCGACTTTTTTGCCAGTGGAGTTGGTTCGACTAGAATTAGTTGCCGTTGTTGTTGCCGAAGGATTTTTTGGGACTGGAGTTGCACCGGTGGAATTCTTATCTTTATTGTTACTATCCTCCTTTTTCCCGTCTCCACCAGTGTCTTTATTTTTATCTTTTTCGCCTCCGTAAGTATGTATTGATTGTCTCTGTTATTTCTCCGATTTTCCCTCTGTGTTTAGTAACTTCCTTGTTGAGGTTGTCAACGCCTTGGTCGATTTTAGATAAGTTGCATCCACCCACTAGAACAGTTACAAATACAATGCTTAGCTAAATCTACCTTCGCTATTCATTTTCCTTCGTTCGTAGGTATTTATGATGTAAGACTCTAGTAATGTCTTTTCTTTAGAAATTCCTATTAAGAAAGTACCCTCTGACTTCCACTGCAGGAAGTCTACAACGTTTAGCATACACGAGTTGCAAAGTTTTAGCAACCCAGTGAGGCAATGTATCCGATTTAGGTACTCACACACTACCTCAATTTGCATAGTAGACGCGATAAAAGGGCAATGGACTCATTTGCTATCCAATTCAGCATAGAAAGTAAACTCTAACGTCTATTTTGTGGAGGAGTTCCTTCTATTTGCCCATTGCATTTTTAATCCAGTTACACCCAGACACATTTTGGTACTGTCATTCAATCCACCGATACTTTTGTATGTGTATCAAATGGCTACTCGTGTACTTTACACATTGTCTTCATATCTGCATGTGTAGCAATAATCTATCTATAAAACCGATTTTTGTACATTGAGCTATAATATCTGATAGGCGATTCTCAATAACACGGCATTTCTTTTATCATCATCATGATCTAGTAAATCTACTTATTACGGAATTAGTTACACCAAATAGAAAGAATGCTTGAGTGCTCTTTAACAAACAAACAACGTAAAGCATACAAATGCACAACAAAAATGTGTTTTTTCACGTGCGTGAATCTTTCATGAATTTTTGCGTTAACATGAACATCTCTCATGAACCCGACCAACAGTCGGTCTATGCTAATAAAAAATACAAAATAATTTGTCGTGTACAATAATTCTACGTATTTGCTTAGTCACTACTGAAATATACAATTTTCCATTGATACATACATTGGTATGTGGGAGTTTGCTATAATTTCCACATAACCGCACTCTGCCTATAGTAATCATGGACATCATAAAAATTGTTCTTTTACAAGATTATCTACTACTGAGAATTGCTCTTCCTACAACCTAATTGTATTTACATGGAACATTCCGGCAATCGCCGATTCTATTCGGTTACCCAATTTTATTGATTGAAAAAATTAGTATATTGTAACTTATAAATCTCATGCACGATATACATTTTTGTAAATTACAGTAATTTCCCATTGATAACTGAATAAAATGGTTTTACTTATCACTTTGTTAATGAACGTGCGGTAAATTCTAGAAGAATAAATGTGCCTTACCGGAAACTATTGTTTATAGTGCAATATGCTAAGATATTGAAATGTAAAGAGAAAACTAACTCTTAAGATGACGAAGTCAATTTCTTGGAGAGAATGTGACATCCAGCTTATTTAAATTGCACTGTTACTAATTTAGCCCAACTGCGATTAGTGTCTAGTTGGTTATAACATTTGTGTCAATTTAAGAAAAAGCAGTTAATTTCCAAAGAATATCTTACTTTATGGAAGTATGTAGAAAGTATGACGATTGAAGAGTTGAGCAAACATGTAGCTGCACTTTACAGTTCCCACTATTTTTAATTATTGAAAGTAACACAAAGTGTTCCAGTCACACTCAGAACTTTTCATTTAGCTCCTGAAAGTTTTCTTGGTTTCTCTCGAGCTATACAGCGACAAGTGTTGAGGGCGTTTAATGGTAAATATTTTGGTGTGATGAAAAATTGTGTAAATTGATATTGAATGTTATTACAAACTGTTTATAAACTTAAATGAGACAAGTCTCCGTGTTGTTTGTGTCAAGTAATGATAGCTTATTGTTAGATGTGATCAGAATAGTGTTTGTAAGTCAGGTGAACTTTGTGAACTGTACAAAGTACAAAGGCAGATTTGGGAACGGGTAGTTTGAATAAATATTAGAAATAAACATGCTTGTTTAAATCCTTGTGATACTTATCCAAGTCTAAAAGCCGTTTCGGTTCATTTCTCTATTTAGTATGGGATTTACATATGCATTTGTGTGCTCAAGTATATATATTTACATATAATGTGCAGAATATGCACCAGTGGTCTGTTAAGACTTGTTACAATTACTACTTACCCTCTACGCAACTCAACTGTTGTGTTTTGCGTTCTTTTACCTTGGAAATAAGATAAGGACTTGGGTAACTTACTCCTGACTAGTCTCTACACATACTTAGTTGGGAACACGAATTTGCACGAGAAAACGTAGACATGTAGCAAAGTTTCCGTGAAATGGTTATCCTTATCAGATACATTCTCCTTTGGCAAAAGTGTTGCATTTTATATCAACAGTCTTAAATTTTCTAGTAGCTATAAAATAATTTTCTGCATTATACTAGCCTATTACTTGTTTTAATTGCTTTACAGTCCCTACACGAATAATATGATGTACATTTAATGAAGCAAATAATTTAGGATTCTAAAAAACCAGACATAAGACAGAATTTCATTCGTCACAGACATACCAAAAGCGTCTCACCTGCCACAAATGTTAGTCTGATGTTTTTGCCAGAAAATATTGATCCTATGCATACTTAGACATCCTCACAGGTACATAAATTAGACCCATTCATTTCCTGTTTCATAGCTACCAATTCAAATGTACTTTTTGCAAGGCTAAAACCACCTTGTAGTACAATGTACCTAACATACCATAGAACTTACCTCAGATATTCACTTCTGAGACTTGAGAAGAAAACATTTCAATGTGTTCAATACATAAGTAGTTTACCATATAGTAAAAAAACTTATCGCACTAATACTAACTTAGCTATTTATAACATTTATATATGAAGAGGTAGTTAGTGGATTGAATTTGCTGGTGCACCACTCTCGACAGTCAACGCTCCTTGAGAAATGTCACTAGCAGTTTGCATGCAACTTCAGTTTCCATAGGTAGAGTGTGTACACATCAGAGCTATGTATGTAGTAATGAGAATTCCAAAGAATATTATGGGAAGAATGAATGTGAAACGACAGTTAACGTGGATTGACAATTCTCAAAAATCGGGTTTGTTGCACTATTCGATCCGCAAGAATAATAAATGTCCATTAAGCCATACTTGTAAAACATGCAGATATCCACCATGCTTGCTAAATTGCATACCTTGTTTCCTACTCTAATGCTTTGACATGTATCTAAAGATGTATTACGACATTTATGGAACCGAAAGATTTATATCCTATTGATTAGATTTTTATCACATAAATACATCCGACTAATACGCTAATACTAGACATTTTTATGTACAAACCTCAAGTGCTGGTCAAACATTTGTAACTAGAAAAGCAATAAAATATAATGAACACGTAATTTATGATGCTAATACGTGATAAATGTAAGAACTGAGCAATTGACTGGATGTTGGATTCATTTTCGATTAAGTACCTGAAAATCCATTTTCATATGATTTTTCAAGTCTCTGTACACGAAAGTTTTTCTTTCTTGCCCAAAGTTCATTTACCGCTACGAAAAGCAATTCAATAGAACAGGCAATTAATCTAAAATTACTTCAACAAATACAACAAAGGAATGTCGTTTCTTGTTGCACTTCCAAAATCCAGAGAGAATTTTCCCAGCTGTATACAAAGTACCCTATCTGATTACAACTCATTCATATCTAAGTGGAAAATATCGTGCGATCCATGAATAATTGTTAGGGCTTTCTGCTTCATTGAGCAAAAAATAAAAGTACGGTCAAAATTATGAGTTTTCTGCTCTTTTCAACCAAACAAAACAGAAAGTAATCTACGTGTATAAATAAAACCATAATATAAGGTTAGGATGATTTTATTGCTGTATTTTAAGCCTTAATACTGTAGTTCTTGCATATGCAGTTTGTAGATGCAAATTTTGTGCATAATATCTTTCCGTTTTATCCTATACGTCATGTCAGCAGGTACTTTCATTTTAAATCTTGGTAAATATGGTACACTTAAATAGAAATTGTGCATAATCCACTAAACTTTTCACTTGTAAACAATGATTGTGCATTTTACTCAAAAATCTTCACTATAATTGAGAATTTATATTGACAAATGATGGCCAAATAGCTTTACTGTAGCTTTTTTAAAGGCTGTTAGGAAGCACAAGTGGAAAATCTTTGTTTCGTGTCAAAAAGGGGAAAATAATTGCATTCTCATTTCTCAGTGTCATTTTATTTCTGAGGTCAAAGTTCTGATGAAATGTGAAAAAACCGTAATAGGTGCAGCGACATAGATACTATCAGGGGCTTTGATTGCCTCTGATTTAGTTTAATTAAGGTAGTTCCAAAGTGTAAAAATTAAGTCAATCAGAAGTCATTACATTCCGATTAGAGTCCAAATCTACACTCTAATGTGTTTAAATCAGCTCATTTCTAATGCACTGCAGCTCTTAATTACTTTGAAAGCTATGAGACTTTGAAAGTGCAGACATTTCTAAACTAAACTCAACTCTGTAATACTGTTTTATAAATTGTAGAGATTATATTACATTATGTTAAAACTATGTACACGCTATGTCCATGCTTATCCCAATAGTACATTACAAGTAGTTTACATTTACACTGTAAACCAAGGTTTCTCCAACAAAACTATAAAGCGACATCGACTGGAATGAATGCTTTGGTAGTCTTGCAATTCATTATGCCGTACAGAAATGTGCCCCTTTTATCTACTAAACAATTTCCCTCAGCATGATCAACCTTCAAGCTTATTAGGAAACTAATTTAGATTTCGTGGAGTTCAAGAGTATTCATTTTTCACGAAACTGTAATTAGCTAATGCAATAGTTACCTACACCCAAATGTACCTACTCATCGTTAATATTTCTGTCCGAGCCCAATTTTGCTTCAAACGCAATAGTAAACATTATTATCCAGGAACTAAGTTGATTGTATTAAAATTTAAAATCTACAGTCAACAAATAAGTATCGCATATGAAATTAGCTTTTGTAGACATTGTAGTTGATTTCAATGCAAATGAAACTCAGGGAAATCCAAGGATTGCCGATTGGAGTTATATAATGCACAGACGTACATGCGGAAGAAATCCCTATCATCTATTATCTATTATCTTACGATTCAAAATTCATGATATGATTTTAATATTGGTACCGTAAAATCAAGCATATAGAATATTGAAATATTTTGTATTCGCATTTATTATAATAGAATAGATCTACTTGATATATTTGGTTTGACTAATTGATACGAATGCGGAGTATTGAGAGCAATGCAGAGTAAATGTCAAAAACTATACATGCATAATACGGTAAAACAATTTTCAATGATTCATAATTTTTCTGGGGTAAATTGTTCAACACGCAAAATAAACTGTTTCTGGTTTACACGACTAAGTTCAAAGTAAAGCCTCCATTGGCTAAAAGAGGTACCGAAATACCCGTTGACAAAAAAGGAGCACATTATCTGTCCTACAATTAGTGATTCCCTTAAGGCCCCCATTATTGATGCTACCACTACAAATTGTATTTGTATAGCAAATGCGGACTATAGTTGTGGATTACTGAAAACTTTAGCGTGAAGATATAGATAAACATTGCCACTACTACTGGGCACTGTTTATTTTGCGATAGTTTTGTTTGCTTACTCCTTCTTTCCATAATATTGCAAAATATTCCTATTAAAGATACACATAGGGCATGAAAGTACATAATGATAATAATGTCGCTAGTTGGGTGGGTATAAGACTCGATTTAATCTAAATGTGAAAAGAAAGTATTATCATAGTCATAATCTGAAACACAAGCATATTGCAGCTCATGGATGATAGACAAGACAAAGATATTATGTTAGCATTGCACTAGTCGTAGATAGCTGTTATTTGTTTCTATTAATGCATTTTATTGGCTGTCTACTCTAGTAAGTGCATAGAGCCACATGACACGCCATCACCATTAGTAAACACTTCAGAAGAACAAAATGTCATTAGAAAAATTACTGTGCTGTGTTATGATGTGTCTGTTTACAGAAGTCCCGTCAAGTGGTTACGCTAATGTAGAAAAATGCCCAATAATAGCCTTATTGTTATTATGCAATGATTATAATGGCATAGTTAGGAAACCTTAATAGTACTAATAGCTGTAGTATAGTAAACAGCTGTAAAAAGGAGCGGTAATGGTATTTGGTTTCTGCTGTGTCACAATATGATTACTGGTGATTCCTATTTTTTGTGTCAATACCTTAACGAAGACGATCTACCTATGACTTGCTTATAAGGTGTAGGGAAAATCTATGACATGTCCATTTGCCTTTTTCAGGAATTCATACGCATATGGAATATCTAAATTATCCAGGTTTTTGATACCCCACAAGGGTATTTAACCGATTCTATTTAGAATCTTTCTCTTGACCTTTACTTTCATATTCCATAGGCATAATCAATTACTCCTACCAAAATTTCAATCAATCAGCACTCAATCATCAATCAAAAGCAATAAGACACAACAGACTTTTGTGTCAAAACCATAAAGGACCGTTCACTCCTTAATGATGCATATGTGAACAGTGAATACCACAGATCTAGACTATGGTTGGTATATATAGGTGAATAGAATAGCTACAACAGCTCTTCTTAAACAATAAATAATTTCCATTTAACCTTGACAAGGAAGGGTTCGTAGCTATCTTTATTGTTTGTGTCTGTCTATACCGTCTAAATTGTAAGGCATATGTCGGTTTTGTTATATTTCAATAGCTGGATGCTCAGAAGACTCCAATTTTCCCTACTATTCTATTTGCTATGCAAAAACGAATGAAATTTTAAGAGGACTCCCAAGGTCACTTCCTTACTTACAATGTCCATCACTTTCGAGTATAGGCTTATATACAAACGTTGTATCTCTCACACACTTTTACTTCATTTATATATGCAAATAGGTAGACGGACTATTGAATTACATTTATTCTACATATTCTGCATGCTTATGTCTCTAAAAGTAAATTCGATACAAATGACTGTAGCTATACACAAGTTATTTCTCCAAGCCGGACTAATCCGTATTTTCTCGTTCTAATAAGGCAGAGTGTGTCGAGAGGCGTTTGATTCTTTCCTAGGCAAGTACTTTTCATATTCGACATGCCTTCAATTTCGCTTATTTTATTGACTTGACTCTGATGAATCACAAAGTAACTACACATTACTTACATGTACACGTAAGCACTGTGGAGTGTGTAGTAGGAGTAGGACGAACAGAAGCGATACATACCTAACATACCTTAAATGTTTTCCCCTGGCTAACCTTGTTCCAGTACAAACCCTATAATTTCTGTGCAGGGAAAATAAGAAGTCCTCTTTTACTATCAGTTGCGAGTTTTTATTACGGTCACTACGATTTTGTCTCTCAGTTCAATTTGATATCAACTAAGGATAGTATACCAACCCATCCGTGTCCGTCTCATCCAATTCTCAAACCAAAGCATATTTGCTAGATAAAAACGTAAGTTATTAAGATTACCTACATTGCGCACAAATTCCATCACTATTACACTCATATACATATAACATTATTTTAAATTCACTTTAGCTAGTAGAATGCACTCTTATGAAGAAAAATTCAGGAAATCTGCAAAGAATTGTAATTTTTAATGATACAGCTTGAAAACAATGCAATTAGGTTATTTTGAAAACCATAAATCATTTAACAATCATTCAGGAGGACTTTATAATTTAATATCTTCGCAATTCTGCATAATAAGATGTTATGAAGTTAGTTTTGTGACAATGCACACAGTTTTTGGTTAAATAGAATAATAAGAAAACAAAGACGTATTGTTCTCGTTCTAAGCATAAACATTTAAAACTTTCGAAAGAAAACACACAAATCAATAGAATAATTGTATCCATTTTACTCATATGTATTAGATAAAAGTATACCTATTAGTTGACTTTAGGTACTATTTACTGGCTATGTAGTATTGTATGACGTACACTCCTGTGGTATAGGTGGTGTATAGTAAGAGAAATTGTTCGCGAAAGCCCACGATATTCCTACTGTATTTATAACTCGGAGAAAAGGGCGACACAGATTCCATATTTCAGCTAAACATGCAAACAATGAAAAGAATATACAAAATATAATACATACACCTTCGGTAAATCAATAAAACATTCCTACTAGGCATTTAGTAGTACACGAATACTAAAGCTGCACTTTACCCTAACACTTCTATTGTAGTAAAACACAGTCTTCTTGATGTGTATTACAATAGTCGACCAAAAAAGCAAAGCACAAATAGCTCAATAGATATTGCATTGGTTTTTGGAGTGGAACTTGTCAGCCGCTGTTCAAGCCTATATTATTTATTCTCTCTAACTTCAGAGGTTTGGCTGGTATATATTTCTAATTTGAAAATAGCATTCCAAAGTATACATAGCACATGTACATGGCATTGAAATGGACAACTTCCTACCATTAAAATGTAGCAGTCGGCCAGGTGCACTTTGCTGTTAAATGTCTTTATCAAGAAATGGCATTGTGTGAAATCGAATTCAGACTCACTTACCAAATTATCGGTTCATCAGCAGGATTGAGCATTTATGCTCAGTATCAATATGCAATCTAATGCCACATGTATAGGCAAATAAAATTCTAATGGAAGGCTACTTGCATGTAGAACCTTTACAAAGCTTCAAGTAGTTATCAATGAAAGTCACGAAATTGCAATCACTTTGATCATTACGTAGATACAAAAATATTTTCGCAAATAGTAAAATTGCATTGGTAATTGCATTTCCCCTACTTTCGTGAATTTTGTGTGTGCAGTAAAGTTCACTTGTACTGTACCATACAGTCTGAGTAGTATAAAGCTAAAGGTATTGCAGAAATGGCAGCAGATGCATAAAAGAGAGAAAAACATTTATTCTTTTCATGCGCACTGATAAGTAACAAATAGTTCCATTAAAAATAATTCATTTCTGGTTATTTTTTTCTAGGTGACATCTTTGATCTCGTCCTAAGAAGAAACAATGGGAATTGACTTCTACTACTTTCCCCTGAGTGCGCCATGTCGCTCGGTGATGCTCGGTGCTAAAAGCATGGGTGTCGAAATGAATTTGAAACTGACGAATATTATGGAGGGATCTCAAATGACAGAAGAGTTTCTCCAAGTGAGTAGCTACATCTTTATCCCATTTACATTCGATGAACTTTTTTGGAGAAATCAATGCAAAAATAATATCTTATTTACAGATGAATCCTCAACACACAATTCCTACTTTGGATGACGAAGGATTCTACCTGAGCGAGAGCCGAGCTATACTTCAATACTTGGCCAATAAGTACGCCCCGGATAGTTCCTTGTATCCCACTGACCCTCAAAAGCGAGCTGTGGTTGACATGAGACTGTTGTTCGATATGGGCACTCTGTACCATCGTTTTGGAGAAGCATATGTAAGACAAAACTCAGCCCCTTACTTTTAATTACTAGATGGGCAAATAATTCGTGTAATTACTTAGTTGATACAATTATATGCTTATGCTATAGACGATAGTTTTTCGTAATTAAAAGTATAAGTATGAAATGGGAAGCCCAATTTTGGCAAATTAATTTTCAATTATGAGTGTTGTTACGATTGTCTTATATCTAGTATTACGCAGTTATTTACTTTGAATTTGCACAAATATTTACTTTGAATTTATTACAGTTGCGTCATAACATACAATAATCCAATCTGTGTTGTGTATGTACTGTTTACTATACGTACATAATATGTTTTACAAAGTATCCAAAAAGCAATTTTCACTGACCGATTCTATTTTCTGTCAATAGTACTCAATAGTGTTTCGGAAGCAAAAGGCGGAAGAGGAAAAGATGAACAAGTTGAATGAAGCGTTAGGCTGGCTGACAGTCCATCTCAGTGAAGGCTATTCTGCCGGCTCTGAAATGACAATTGCGGACTTCACAATTATGTCAACGCTCAGTACGATTGAAGCTGTTGGACACGATTTATCCGAGTTCCCCGTGGTCACGGACTACATGACCAAATGCAAAGAAGAAATGGCCGGCTATGATGAGTTGAATCAACAAGGAGCTGATCAATTCGGGACATTCGCTAAGTCAGCAATGGAACAAATTTAATCTCGTGGTAGATAACAGGATACTGTATACCACAATAATTGTTACTTATAATTAGCTTAGACGATGACGCAAGATCGCTGTACTGTATTAATAATACTTGCTAATCACATCGATGTGATCAATATGAGTAATCTATAGCAGCTTATAAAAATATACCCAAACAAGCCTAAAACAAACAGCTTTACGAGCCTGAAATGCAACTTTAGATGTCATTCTAACTGTACTATGCGTAATGAAACGTACCAAAATAATTTTATTCAATTTTATAGCACAGTTTTATAGCACAACTTCAGCTTTCAAATCAAAAACAAATCAAAATTAATGATAGATTTTGCGCGTTAAGCATAGAAAGCCTACGTTTTAATGTTTAACTGCAAATTATTTGTAATAATGATAGGTTGAACGTAAGAAAAGCATTTACTAGTATCTAATCCAATCTTAGTGTATCTCCTATTTCCAGATGCCATAATATTATTCAGATCTTTATTATAAGCTCGTCAATGAGGTTAACTCTATTCTGTGATTAGAAAAACATGTGAATACTTACTTACTATAAGCCACTAATATGCAATAGAAAAAACACGTAACATCGACCCTTCATTATCATAAACTATCCACAACCCGTTCATCATATAAGGTTTGTGATTACGCTTTGCGTCAACAAAGGTAAGCACAATAAATGGTTACAGGGTATCAGCTATCAGGGTAAAGTATACCTCTATTAGATACTTCAAAGCAGAATTTCAGATATTCAATGTAACAAAATACCCACACAAGTAATTCCTATGTAAAGATAGTCACTTATTTCTATTTGTGTACTTCAAAACCATATGCATATAGAACGGATTGATTTACGTTGACATGCTTATAAATTACAAACATTAGTAATTGGTACTAAATGGAAATATTTTGCAGTTTATTTGTAAGTTATACTGTAAAAATGCTAATTGCTGTTTTCCTTTGCTTCCTATAATGCCCAATCTGCAATGTAGTAACAATAAACTATGCTGACTGGATCACTAATGCGAATAAAGTTCTACACGCTATAATATTTGGATATAGTACTAATTAATTTTGGTGGCAGAAATCATACTGGTGATCCCTGGATATTAGTAAGGACAGTACACATCACATTTAAACATTGGGACAATATAGGTATATATACGGTTTTATAAAATGTTTCAAAATTGAATCATAATAAATGGACTAGAAATAGACAGTTAACATCATATCTTATATATAATCACACTGATTTATTGTCACACTTTGGAATGCAAGAATGTTAGTACTCAAACGTTGTAGGTTTACATATTTCAACACTTATCTCTAGTACACTGATAGGTGACAATGACAACTAGTATTATTATCATCCCTAGTATTCCGGGGGTCTTTCTGTGGATGAAATGTAGAGGAAACAAGTACTAAATTTAGGAATCTCCAGTTGGCAAGAAGGTTATTGTGTAACCTTCTTTGCTAATTCTAATCTACAATGCAATGTAAAAAACCATAATTCATCTGCCATATATATATTGAAATTGAGACCACATACATGATAATGAAATGAAAAGCTAATAAAGCTTGCAATCTATCAGACCGTGATTAGGGTAGAAAAAAATTCTCTTTTACCCCTAAATAGAAAAAAATTATTTAAGCTAATGTGGCGAGGGTTCCAAAAATTTACAAAAGCAGTGACAACTAGCATCAACATAAAATCTGTGTGCATTAATAATAATTATCATCAGCAAATATATATAATAAAAATAGATATACTAAGGCTAATTTTACTTAACCTTAATCGATAGATAATGCGACTTATATCAGTATATCTTTGAGTGCAATTCGGATGATTTGTTTTCATATACTTTTCCTTACCAGGGAAAGATAAAATAGTTGTTTATTCAAGATAGCGGTAGAATAATAGGATAGAGATTGATATTTTCGCAAAAACAAGGATTTGAACCTGCACCATGAACCTGCAGCAGGCATCTCACATTTAGTCACAATAAAACATTTAGAATATAAACATAAAATTAACCTCTTTAATTTTTGAGTTATCCATGATCTTCTGAAGCGCAAAAATACATTTAGTGCCTATTCAGGGGCCGGGTATCGCACACCCTTAACCTAAAGTATTAGCTAATGGAATAACATTTCTAAAATTTTATCTAAAATGCCGCATATTGGGATTGCATCGATATTTCTTGTACTATCAATCAGTAGTTCCAATTCGGAGAGTCCTTTTCAGTCAGTATTGCCATTGGGTAATAGCTATATTGATATCCAATGCAGTTCATTTTTACATAGTGCTTAGTGAAGTTCAACCTAATAAACTTTTCAATAAATACAATATTCATGAAAATTAATGAAATGAAATTAGCAATTAGCATCTAAAATTAGAAAATGTTTTCCAAAAAGGATCATTTTCAGCGAACAATAAAAGTAACTTGCTATGCACAAAATATTGCATATTCAGTATCACTCACAGTTTGCTGATAAAAGGATTCTTCACAGGATTCCTTAACTTCGGTTTAAGAATCTGGTGTACGTAGTACGTAGTAACGGTGAATCCTATAACCTCCGAGAATACTGGACTTAAAATTACAAGATGATTCGCAGAAACTGCACTTTCATAAGAGCTACTTATAACACTCTTCATTTTCATTTCCTAATAGTATAATTTTCTCAGTGAAAATCTATCCCAAAGTCAGAGATGAAGACGTGGGATATTCTAAATAACTAGAGCGTAAGAGCATTTTCAGTTGGAGACCATAATTTTGTAATTTTATGGACAGTATTCTCGGAGCTGATGCCAATATGATAGTAAAGGCAACTACGTACACTCTTATTAATGCCAAACTAATAGGAAAGCAAACTAGTAATATAATTCACTAATTGAAACTACAAAAATGAATATTATACTCAAATCTTTTAAACCCCATACACAAGAATACACAAAAATTAGAGTTAATGATATACTTTGTTATATATGTACAGATGTATATGAAAAAGGAATTTCTGGAAATCACTTGTTCTCAAACGAATATTTTAGTTCAAATAATTCAACAAACAAATCTGAAAATAGTCACAAATCCTTGGCCCCTGAAAAGAGGATTCGTAATACGGATTTGAACGAATCGACACCTTCTCCAAATTTGTCTGAAAAGGAATCCTCAACAGATTATAAAGGGCATTGTCACATATGTATTTATTGCTCTCGCTATTTTTGCAGGGCTTTGTTTTTTATGGATCTGTTTTCTTAAGGGAGGTGAATGGAGGTAAGAGGATATTAACCAAGTATTACATAAAGTACATAATATTAAGTTAGCAATCAAGGCTTCTTATTTCTAAAAATACAACTACTTTTACCTGGAAGTCAATTAGAATTGCTTTATCATTGGAAACCAGATGTAGCCCACGAAGCAGAATGAACTGCTGTCACCTTGATAATAATGTTTGTATCTAGAACGAATTCAGAATAGTACTTTTTTTATGTATCGCTCAATAATTAAAATGAAGTCAGTTTGTTGTATATAGTGCATATAAGTCACGGACATAATATTATAAGAAAATAAATATAGTTTATTTTACGTATAAACTACAATGTTATAAATTAGAAGTTCACAGCTGTACATAAACTGCATGGTAATACCATTCAAAATGTTAATGTAAAATATCTTTTTTGTACGAAACAGAAAACGTGTTTTCCATAGAAGACAATCTGACCAGATTTGGATTATCAGTTCGCAAGGAGAAACAACAGCATAAAAGTACCAATGAAGAAATGAAGCTAAAATATTGTTTTTAATATTACGAAAATAAAATATACCGGATAACATACTGAAAAAGAATAAACCTCTCACTTTCTGCTAACTTTGTGATTCGAGTCTATGATATTTACAGCAAAATTTGTTTCAGAGAGCAATAGCATATAATTACAGGAAGGTAATTACAGGAAGATAATTGCACAGGAAGGTTTGGAAAATGAATCCGTCAATCAATCGATCATACGAATCGTAAATGATCGACCATAAGAACTTAAGAACACAAAACAATCTTTGAATTACATATAAGTTACCTAAATGCTTTTTAATACAGAAACTTGCCATTTACAATGATTAGAATCACACAAATGGATGTGTAGTTAAGATAGGCAACAAAGCTTATATCAAGAAATATAACAAAATTTTAAAACATGCGCATTAAACCTGTTAAAACAAAATGTACTTCAATGCAAATTCACTTGCTACTGCTACTCTATATATCTAGCATGTTCAACAGTTAAATATCTTTTCATTTTGTAAAAACAATGTAGGATGAATATGACTGATGACAGCTCGTGCATAATTTATAGGGCATAGTATTATTCCTATTTGTTTCCTTTACTTGCTTTGGGTAAAAAATTCATAATAACGCACATTCCAGTATTTGTTCTGGTGCTCGCTTGATATTATCTTGGTTGTTGAATAGAAAAGAGTCAGAGTAGCATTAACTGTAGTTACAGTGCATTTGATGTATTACGGACATGTATTACATATTGATAACAAGTCAAGGCGTTTTTTAACA
>JABASH010001271.1:0-27824 GCA_019776445.1 Tomocerus maximus | reverse complement strand
AATACTTCTTCCGATGGAATAGGCGTAGTTTTAGCCTAGATTTAGCTGTACTCTGTTTAACGGAAAAAAGCTTCAACCTACGAAGTCAACCTAACCTTAACATGTATGATCTTCTTGCTGCCTGCCACTAAATATCTGTAGTTATCATCTACTATTCTACTTTAAACATGAATATGACAATTTTCAGACGGATAGTTAAACTGTTGAGCTTTAATGTGTCTTGCATTCATTTATCTACAAAGTTGATTTTGCAACACATATTAGTGAAATACAGGGTCTCAGAAATACTTTACCATGTTGCACAAACAGCAGGAATAACAAAGTTAACTTTACAATTTTATATACAAGTAGCCTGTACCCCTTAATTGAAAGACATGCAAATAAGAGAATGAATGAATGAATAACAAAGACAAACTATATAATAACAAAGAACTAGAATACAACAACACGAACCAACCAAACCTACTTCTGTCTTAAAATCAGAAAATCCTTTATCTATATATAAAACCTCTTTATTACACACTGTTCATTTTTGTCCATCGTACAGCAGATTTAGATTTTTGCTGAAAAGGTGTTTTGCCCTCTGCAAATGACTTGCTCAAATGATTCAAATAGCATTTTTTTACATTTTTACTTTACTTACATTTTATTTTCAATAATAGGATCGAGATTCAGTGTGTTCAATGGTTCGGTAATGAATTAGTAGTTTATGATTCTGTGGAAATCTGTGGTCATGATTTTGAATGAAGATCATTTGTAATGCCTTACTTTGTACGAATATTTACTTCGTTCAATGTACGATTTTTTGCTTTATGTAATTTTGTCTCCTCTATCACCTCGTGGTCCTAACTCAATACCCGGTCCTAAAATAGCTACTAAATATTACTACCAGCAGGCCCGCAGCGTATAATACAGTTCTTCCTCCTAAAGCATCAGTCGAAACGCAACAACCGAAGTCGCGAAATATTACTTAAATTGGAAATACTTCACTATCAAGATCAAGGAACAAATAATTTTTGAATGAACTAATTATTATTACCATTACCAAATTACCACTAACTATTAATGCTTGCACCGCTGCAGCTGCACCCACCTTGTTGAACAGCACTTAGCATAAATGCTAGTACATGTTTACACATGTAATAAACAATAACTTTGCATTGTTATTGTTGTTTTCTGTTGTATCATGTTGCCCTCAAAGACGGAGACTTGTCAAATCTCATATAATCGCAGAGTCTTTCTGTAAATCGGTCGCTTCGCTTCGAATGGACCAAACGTAAACTATTTTGTGATGCATTACATTTGTTGTCACTTAGTCTAAATTCGAACTAAATAAAATGTCCCTACGTTATGTTATGATGAACCCTGCACAATTTCTAAAAACCCAATAATATGTAGAGTTATACATGGTACATACATAATACATGTACATATATATTTTTATTTTATGCATACAAAATAAATAACAGGATATGATGCATTGTATCTTATCCTGACAGAGAATTGAATTAATTTTATGGTAACTACATGCTTGTCCTTCGTAGCTTTTTTATGATGACTACTTTATTATTAGCAATGACAGGGTGCATTGTATTTACAGATTGTGTGTGATGGAATACAATACAATCATTGTGGGTAAGTATATTAACAGTATATGTATTTATTTCGCTAATTTCGGAGAACGCATTAGCTTATATCAAGAAAAACAGAATATGTCGCCGGATGGGTGCTAATAAGATACACTAAGTGTGCATCTCGATAAAAACATCTTTTTATTATGCATTTATTTACCAACATGGTTAAAGCAGAAAGCAAACAATCAATTCACATATATTTACGACCCCGACAATAATCATGTTTGCTCTAAGGGATAGAGTGTCTCAATTTAGCCTTATTGACATTTCCGGGATTGCAGATCTTCACCTCAGTTCTTCACTAGGTATATATATTTAACAGACTAAAAATCATGGCTGACAATGACATTCTATTTTGTTTCAGTTAGGAACCTAGAACCATTTAGTGAACTTTGTTCGTTGTTTGAAGCTATTTCTGATTCAGTAGGTGATTTGTTTCTCTAACAGAATTTAATATTGAAACATGGGTAAATACTGGATTTTTTTAAGTTATTTATTACTAGTGTCTGGTAAAACCTCAAACTCAAAGTACAGAAGTTCGGGAAGAATTAATAAGCATTCCGAATCATCAAACACATCTCAAGCCAAATCTTTTGATATGATCAAAGAAAATTACATAAGACCTCCTCAAAGCGAAGGTAAATATTTAATACTCGTCTACTTAATTACTAAATTAACCATGATATCTATTTAGGTATATATACAAATGCTACTGTCAACTGCTTCCAGATTCTATCCTAAAAATTGATATTTTCTAGTTAAACCTGCTGATTCAGCCCGGACGAAATTTTTTGATGTCGAAGATGACGGACCAACTGGACCATCTCCATTGATTAATTTAGACAGAAATCTGCCAGCAGCTGCAGGAGTTGCAGCCCAAGGACTACTTTGGCTAAGAGAGTTAGGTACAGCAGCAGGAACTCCAGTTGTGATTTCCATTCTTATTTTACCACTGTTTCTCCTAGCCACTGGCGCATTATTTATTCCAGATTGGACGAATCCTAACAATATTTTGTACACTTCCGAATATTCTGCAATGAGAGAGTTTTTTGATATTTCCAAAATGTGGTCCAAATAGGGGAGATTGCATTTTATTTATTAACTTTATGTTAAGACCACTAACTAAGCCTTACATCGTTATATTTCTTTAGTCAATACACGTGAAATATTTTGTAATATATTTTTACCCGGAGAGGGGACTTGAGGGGAGTAAGAGAATACTATAAAAATAACTTAAATTGTGTTCAGAAAAATTCTAAATGGTTTCAGTGTGTTTAGAGGTTAGAGTAGAATATAATATAATATAGTGAATTGTGCAGTGAAGCACATGTACAAAAATTTCAATTGCAATAAAGCAGAATAATTAATTTTGTAATACTATTTACTATTACTGATATTATGATGTAAATGGATGGCATTGACTGACACTGGCAGTGGCAGTGTAATTTAGTGATGAGTTCATAAAGTAAAGTGCCAACTACAAATGCTATTGTTTAAAACCGTAGTCATTGTGAGACATTTTACAATTAGTGGTTAAATAAAATGGGAACTTCTGATTTGTATCAGCAGATTTCATCAAGGTAATACTAATTAGTGATAACTATGTTAAAATGGGACAGAAAAATAAATCAAAACAAGAGTAAACTCCTTTTCTTTAGCTTTTTTCGAAACAGAAGGGTTTTAAAGTTTAGACCTGGAAGATTAGCACCGGGATTTGGTAATACGAATCACAACACAAAATTATAGAATAAATAGAATTGATGTGATCAGATTTGCCTAATAGGTAAAGGTAATGTACCAAAATTCTTAGCAAATCTCTTTCATCAGATGTCTTTGAAATTAACTAAAGAGAGTACATCAACACATATTTTATATTTATTTTCATTAGTACTCAACATTCTTACATCTTTGACTAAACTGATTGTGTGATTAAATCATGAATAATAAAAAATTATCTATCACTAGAAATTGATACAACTCAAAGTACAATTCACCGTACAATTCATTTTACACTAATTGTATTTATTAAATTTAAATATAGTAGCTGACTATTTTTTATATTATAACAATAATGGACACCACAAATTAATTCATTTAAACGCAACTGAACACTGATCAATATTATGCTACGTTCCCTTACTCCTATTATACTAGTTCACTCAAGTTCATTTACAGTTAACAATTCGTAAATAGATAAGAAATACTTTAAAGAAATCATAAATAAATATCTTTCAATCGGGCGGGGTACTTTTTTGCAGTTTGTAGGAAATCTATTTACTTCATTTGATATTAAATTATATTTTAGAGTGAAGTTTTTTCTTGCCCTTACATACCTTTTTTAGTTTGTGCACATTTCATTGTCGTAAAAGGATGCTGGTGGCTGTTTCCAAATCATTACTTGAGATTCTGAGAGCATCTACAGCTCTTTCTCGTTCAAATCCCATGTCCACTAGGATTTGAATAAATTCGTCGGAAGGTTCTGCTGAGCCATTGTCGTTTCCTCTTCGTCTTCGCTGTCGGAAAAAATATCCTACTAATCCTTCGTCGTGATTTTCATCCACTAATCTCTCAGAGTATCCTTGTCCTCTTGCTTGACGAAAATCTTGTGCTCGATTATAGAAATACTGTTGCTCCCACATTTCGGCCTGTTCTTGTCTCTGCAGTTCCAAGGTAGCTCCCACTTGTAGTTGCTATTAATCATAAATCATAAGTTGTAGATGCGATGTAGTATACATGTTAATGCTCTCAAATTTCAGTTTAGCCTTATTGGCCTGAACACGCACTGTTTTCTATTATCGTGATTTATTTTAGTTCACCCACACAACTCAGAAATGGTTAAATTCATCTACGAAATTCGAGTCCTTGAGATAAAATGAACAATACTTTTAAATAACTTTTCTCACCTTCGGTTCTTTGGAATACAAAAGCCACCCTAATGCTTTATCACAAAACTTGGCAACAATATCTGGAACCCTTAGCCACTTTTGAACTTTGAAGATGTTTCGCCGATAAATCATTCCTGCCACCTGAAATAACATTTACAAGTAGTATTTAGTTTCACTGACAGTTACGTAATTACAACACAGTTTATTTATGCTACGATATTTAGTTAATACATACAATGCCACATAACGCTGAGATAGCTGTTGCTGCAGTTGTCGATCCGATTTGAAGCCCAAGCAAGTAAGTGATAGTCTTTCCAGTAACTGGGATCCCAAGAAAATGGGTAACGGTAACTTGGGGAATGTCCAAGAAATAGTATACATAAAAGGGGAATATAAACCCATACCTATGAACATTAATATTATGAATAATAAAATAATTTCATTTACACCTCATTGATAGAATCTTAAGACAGTAATTTCGAAAATACATGTATTTACTTACATTCCTGGTGGCAGGAATCCACCGTTGTGGTAGTCGATATTAAACTGAGAAAGTAGCAGGATTATAAGAATTTCTAAAGCTGTGGAAATTGTACATGTTCCTATGAGGTGAGATGCAAATTTCTTGGAACCCATTCTTCTTTCGAATATTCTAAATGGAAAAAAAATATTCATTCAGCATACATATTCCATTGTAAAGTATATTCATTATTCATTCTATTCATCCACTTAAGTGAAAAATGTGAGCATGCACCTGAAATAATAGATGACCAGAACAGAACATATAATATCTTTTGAATGCACAAACGTCAGACGATTGAAAAGTATTCGCCATATTTGACTTGAAAATAGTACTTGAGGAATTTCACACGCTAAGTAATTGCGAAGATGAGCAATCATAGGTATATGGATTGCTGTAAACGGAAGCAACATTCCTCCTATTAATCCTTTACATACCGGGGCTTTATCTGTGATCAAAACAAATGTTCATTTCCTTCATACTGCACTAAATACAATTAATGAAAAATAAATGGTAAATGGCACAATAGATGTCATAAAATCACTGAAAACTCACAAAATCCAGTTGTGCTCTGATGACTCAGCATGGCAGCAGCCATATCTCCCATAAAAGATTACCTACACTTTCAAATCTAAACTAAAACCTTTTTTCTGTAAAGCTGAATTTAACATGAGTTATTTCGAAAAACCACTTTCGTTAATAAAATAATAAACATTTCTAATTGGACATAAATATATTTTATTTTGAACAAAACGACAACTTTATAAAGAGTGATTGATGAAAGATTCAGAACCGTATAATAATTTGTCGACTGTTGTGTTGTGCCTCGTAATTTTTGTATACCGTCACATGCTTAGCACTCAAAGACGTCATTGATATTCAAATGCGCTGGAGGGAACCCGGACCCGTTTGTTCATGTTCATGACAGACAAGTGTCAGTCAATGTTTACATTTTAGTTTTACTCAAAAAAGTGTTTCTTTCCAGTTACCTGTGTAAATATTGCCAAAAACAAGAAGGACGCGACGGTAGAAATCGGAAGAGAGCACAGTGAAAAATAAAATATTGGCATGAAGCGAAGATAAATTAGAGAAAGGCTGTCGATGTCGAACAAAGTAAATCTTGATCATTGATTGTTGGTGTTTAGGCATCGTTCTCTGTTTGAAAGGTAAGGTACACTACCTAAAATCTATAAAAATTGTATTACATTAACTATTATACTAGCATTTATTTTGAAACTTGGAAAATAATTTTTTCTTGTAGGCACACGAACGTTAAGGAAGGACGCAAAAATGATTGTAGCACAATAGCAAATGCAAAACGGAAATTGACTGTCGCATTATGAATATTGAAAGTATAGTGAAGCATCTTAGCCCTGATTGCGATGCAGAATTTGCATTGCAGCTGGTTAGGGATGCAGTTACGTTTTTTCAAGGTCCCATAGACTACTCCAAATTGGGTAAGTTGTAATATTCTTTATTTAACGTAATTCCAATGACATAAATTCAAAATTAAATTGTCAATATTTGATTCCTCCTTATATTAGATTTTTTTATTACTTTTATACACTTAGATCAAAACTTGGGTCTTATCTTTCCTGCGGAAAACAATGGGTTGCTGGTATTCATGAGAAAGAAAATATGTGTCAAAGAATTTGAACCTGCTAAGTTAGAAGGTTTTCGCCTTATTACTTGGTTGGTGCAGCAAAAATCTATGAAGACGTACACTTCACCATTCTGTGGAAGGTTTAAGGTTAGTTTTCAAATTATTTTTAGTTAAGTTAACATTTAAAATACTATTCATGACAGGTTAACTTTTCTAAACTTTTATTAATTTAAATTTGTCAAGCTTTCGATAAACCACTGTTGTCTTCTTCAGGGCAGAAATGAAATAATAAAAGATTCAAAAGTTAACCTTTCAAGAGTTTTTTTAGAAATTATTTATGCCATCAGGTGTATTTAGTAAAGTTAAAAAACTAGATGGTCATTCAGGAATCGAACCTGAGAACTTTTGATATCCAGTCTACTCATTCCACTAAGTCAATTAACTAATTATTAGTCATTCTCATTAACTTTCAAGAGTCAAGAATAGTATTTCAATTAAAGTTAACATTTCCGAGTCCTCACCATTACCCATGTTATTTATTATATATTATATTACAATAGAATTTTCAATTTTCCTCTCATTTACTCATACATAATTGCAGACCATCTGTACGATATACTGGAGCAACAAAAAAGAATCTGCCAAAATCCAGCAGGCTGCTTTGGATGCGCTTATAGCATTTTTTGAAGCGTTTGGAACAGAGATTGATCTGACCGAATTTGATACTTATAACTTGTATCATGAATTAACTCCAGCTACATGTGAAAACAAGTATTCCCCAAGTGTTCGTGGAAAGATAATTAATTTATTAGGAGTTGTGGCATCATTATTCAAAGACTTTTTCGACAAAGCGGAAACTTTTGAACGACTTTTTAACCTCATTATGTTCGTGTTAAAAAAACAGGTACCAATAACAAAAATAGGCTAATTTAAAGCATGTTTTTTAGATTTAGACGTATAAATTGAATTGTTATCCCTATGTCATAATTTGTTTAGGTGGAATCAGTTGACAATAAAATGGAGCCTAATATCATTTTGGGTGTGATGAAAGCCATGGATAAGATTTTGCTTTCACATGGTGCGAAAATTATATCTTATAGTGACAACTGGGTTCTGTTTTGTGAAAAACTGGAGCAAATTGTAAATCCCGAACTTTCAATAATAGACACTAATCCCGAGAACAAAAAGTTAAAACGCCGTGAATTTCAAAGAGGTGGTTATGATTCTAATGGTTTCGCCTGCGACTTAAAATTTGTTAATTAAAGTTTACTAATTTCGTCATTATTCCTATTGTTAGCTGGAATTGAACTCATTGCTAATCACGGAAACAGTGATTGTTTCAGCAAAACCTTGTACGATAAGTACAGTAGCTGGTACGGAGATTTATTAGCCTGGTCTTCTTCTAGAAATGCTGATGACAGTCGTGTTGGAAAAAAAGCCATGTATACCTTCCTGCAAGCGATTACGACATTCGTCAAAACTAATAGCGTGACTGAAGATAGCAGCGAAAAAGAGAAAGTGTTTCAAGAAAAGTTAATTAGTGTAAGTAGTAAAGTGTAGATGAATTAACATTATTTTTAAATGTGTTCATGTAAACATAGTAAGTTTGTGACAACTTGATGTAACTTTTTTATCGATTGTACTCCGTAAATATTCCCTTTGATTTGGTTATTATCTTAGTTTTTATCGATCGATAAAAAGCTTCATTTGAATCTTGTATTTACAGTTTTTCATTGACCGCTTTACCGGAAGCTTGACAAACAAAGACTGCTCCAGAAACGAGTTAACAATTGCTGTAAAGGGTGCTGGGCTGTTGCTGGATGTATGTTCAGACTCAGCTGTAGCCGACAGTTTGTTCTCAAAAGTGATGAAACATGTAGAAGCCATTGTTACCGAGTAAGTAAATTTGCTTATAGCTGCATACTATTTATTAGAGGTAACAATAAATAATAGTTTAGAATCACTTTACCGCTACCAAAGCTGTAATTAAACAAAGCACAAAACCATACTCATGGTATCTTATTTTATAGTTTTAATGACCAAATATAAATAATAAATCCTATAATAAAGTAAGTTTTCTTCACAAAGTAGCGAATGGTTGTAATTTGGTTTTTTGCAGTAATATAAATATTAATATGTAATCGTAAATGTATTCACTAAATTGAATTACATTTGTAGATTGAATATGCCAGTAACTGATAAGTATAATGGATCATTGGGCCTAATAACAACATACCTGGAATCTGTGGGGAGCATGTTACATGCTACTAAAATTACAGATGAAGATAGCTTATCAACTTTTCAGCAACGTCTTGTGACAGTGGAGCAATTGAGTTCTCTTCTTATCCTCAATTTTCCCAATCTAAGCGAGAAATCCAAGCCATTCTCTCATTTGTCGTTTTTCAAAGTCATCCAAAGCCTGCATACAAATCACCAAAAATATTTTCTTTCTTTCGTAGAAAGAGTGTTTAATGAGACTCTTAACCATATTATTGCGTCGCCTACTAAATTGGAAATAGATATTTTGAAAGAATCACAAAATCAAGGAGATGTTAATAGTGGTTCCTATTCCACAAATAATAATCCTCTTCTAAAACCAGTGAGCTCATATACCCCATTCTGGGTGTCTTTGATGAAGACCCATAATCAGGTTACTGAAGCTATTTACGACGCCGTTATTAGGTGGGCCCTCACTACTATCGGAAAGTTAGACTTGTCACTGGAATTTATTGAAGACCCGGAATCCACTTCTCTTGAAACGGTAAAACCAAAGTTATAATATTCATTAAATTCCGTCTTATTTTCTCGTTTTGTGAATTATCAGAAACTCTGACTATTGTTTTTGGTTTATAACAGGTTTCCGCAGATCCTATTTATAATACTAAACCTAACGTTATTCGTGACTTCCAACTTTTCGTTAACTTGGTCGACTTTCTGCAGGCATTCGTTCTTAAAGCAAATGCAACGTTATTTACTAAATGGATCGAGTTTTACGTTGATGATATGATGGGCTTCTTGAAAAACAATCCCTTGGTCAGTGGATTTTATAAAATTCTATCCGTTGTTTTCAAAATGAGCGATAATGTTGGATTCTTTAAAGAGGTTCGTTTAAATTATTAGTCAATAAATATCAGTTGTCAGTTGCAGTAGATAATATCAGTGTGCTTACGAGAGTAGCCTGAATTTATTTGTTTTAATTGTATTTTCTTAAGGACACTCCTGAAAGAAAAACAGTATTTTCGAAATGTACTACATTTCTAAAAGGCCTTGGAGTGCGAATTGAAGAGTTTCGAGACGATTTATTATTATCTGTACTTGAATTATGGCTTTCAGCACCTGATAACATGATAATGCAAAACATTAATTCGCTCCATAGTACATCTCAGGTAATCCTTAATAATATTATAGTGACTAAGAAACAAATGTTAAATGCTAAACAGAATCAAGTCATAACATATTTAGTATTACTACTTTTGGGAAACAGATTGTCTTTGTTATGGGTCGTAATCATTTTCCTCTGGCTCTTCGTGGAATTGAAACAGTTGACCGATGGTTTAGAATGAACGAATTTCCTAAACTTGAAATGGAACGACTGGTTGAAAATTTGTTTCCTATTTGGAAGTCTTACTTCATATCCGCTGGTTAGTAAATTAATTTAACCTCCTGCACCAATTAACATGCACCACAGAAGGTGCTTCCAAATGTTAGAGAATCCCGGCAATTATAACTACCAAACTACCTCCGAAAGGGGGTTGTGGTCTGTATACATGATAATAGTAAACAATTGCAGATAGCTTTTAAAATCTAAATATCTGCATATGTACGTGTTTTCTTAATAGGGGAAGAGTTGACTGCAATTCATCATGAGAAAGAAAAAAGGCTGAGCACGAAGTCTCAATCAAAGAGCAAAATTGGGCTGCGACTAGTTCGAAAAGCAAAAGAAGAATTCGACAACGCAACCTTAAAAAATGTTCAGCTAAAGTTGTTGCACTTGTTTGGATCTTATGGTCATCTGATAAAACTTAGTGATGATATAAAAAACGCTCTGTCGACTGAAGAACAATTCTTGAAATACTCTTTACCTTTCCAGGATATAAAACCGGATATTTATTTTGGTAATGAAGTTCTCCTTACTCATTGGCATTTATTGCCGCTTCTTTGCAAAATTATATGTACTTTATATATGTAATGTAGGTAGTTGCTTACAAGGGGACATAAAATTCAATGCATCTTCTGATAAAGCGCCTTGTAAAACTTGTTCTGCGCCAGAACTTCTGGTTAACTAACTGTTACGTAATATTATCTAATAATTTATACTTTTACTAGATAAACTTTTGCCTCGTATCTTGGACTTGTGTCACACTGCTAGCGACAGACAAACTCGATCTTGTGCCTGTGAATTTTTCCACACGGTTATTTTATACTTCCTAGGTTTTTGTAAGTCCTTTTTGTTTTTCTACCCTATACATTTTTAATGAAAACTTGAAAAAGGAATTTTCATATTAGTGTTATGATTTCTTATTGCAGCTGTGAAAACAACAGGATCTTCTGAGCATAGCGATCTATTCAAAACGCTTTTTAAAGCGCTGATAAAATTTGGATGCGATTCTGATGTCGTTGTTCGCCAATTATTCAATCCACTAGCAATTCAAGTAGTCCATTGGTTTACTAGAAAGGATAATCCGTACAGTGATAGCATGCTTCGAATAATTATGGTAGAAAAATGTAGACCTTGACCTAAATAATAAGCAGCTAATTCTCATTTACAATATAGATTATAAATAATATTTGTCGTGAAATTGTATGGAAACAGTTCGATATGTGAAAGGTAAGCAAAAAATAAAATGTTTTTTTTGTAGGATGGATTAACTCAATCAGGAGAAGCACCTCTTAGGGATTTCTCTGGTGTGTGTCTCGCCGAATACTTCAATTGGGCCATAAAGCATGATAACAAATCTGACGTAAATGCTGTAATGAAATTTTTGTTTGCTTTAAGCACTCACGCTGCTCCACAGTACAGACAGGGTACATACAACTAACTATGATATGCTTAGTATCCTTTCTTTCTTTAATACCTTCATGTAAAGAAAATTGTAATTTTCAGGTTCAGTTTTGGGGTTCAACAGTATCTACAAGGATTTTCGAGAAAATGATACCTTACGAAATGTTTATACAATGCAATTACTGCACTCCTATGTAACATGCTTAGCTCTTTCCGACAGTTTTGGAATTGATACAATCCTGATAAGAAGCACTGTACAAGCAATTAAACACCTTGAACGAATAATTTTAAAAAAGCAAGATCTATTTAACACCGTACGTTTAATTTTATTTATTTCATGGTTACATTGCATTCAGCCTGATCACGAAGTGACAGTTTACAATTAGACCACACAACAACTACTTTATCATTTCTTGTGCCATATAATGTGTAACTTTTACCACCACGTTAAGTTAAGGTGTGATTGGTTAAAGCTCAATCAACGTTTCAAAATATAATGGATATAGAATTATAATGTTAGTATATGTTAGCATTATAGGCACAATGAAGTAGAGAAAGTCGGGAGAAAGCATTGCTTTTCTTTACCTCATAACTGCTTATGTTGATTAAAAATAAAGTTTGAAATGACATTTTTTATCAAATGCAGGAGATAAAACAGCGAAAAAAACCCGACGACGTGGCAGGTTATTCTTTAAAGCACTTTGTAGATTGGCTTCTGAGACAAACGGGCCGAATAGAAACTGTTTGCCGACAAGAATGCATTCGTGTGGTAACCACATTGGGGTCTATAATTAGAGGTAGTTGAATACTCAGTAATTACTAAAATTTTATTATTAGTGATAATAAACGTAGGTCATACTTATTATATTACTATAATTTTGTATGTAGGAATGGGGACGCTTCAGCAATATTTAAGGATATTCCAGCCAGAAGAATTAAGACTAATAGGAGAAGGACAGAGAAGCGAATCTTTGTCTTTCGAAGATTCTTTAGCAATGTTGCAGCAAGCTACAGAATTTTACGCCTTTGTAGCTAGTAGTGGTTATCCAGTGGAAAATATTTTAAACCTGGTGAACTCAACTTATATGCGAGATTTCGAAGCATTTCTGCGAAACCCCATTGATGATTTGGAACCAAAATTGGGAAATGCAACCATAAATATATTTTTAAAGGCGGAAAATATTTCTAAATATTTTAGTCAGGATGTAAGGGAGAATTTGGTCTTAAATTCTGTGATTTTATCGAAGCGTTTTGCATCTCCTTTGCAAACTGAATATCTCTGTAAACTATGGAATAATGTTAATTTATCCTCTAACGCGGTAATTACTAATAGATGCGCTTCGGCAGTGAACTTGGATGTTACCAAAATATCCAAAAATAACATTATAGAAAATTTAACAGTCGTACGATGGCTGATCGTTCTTACTAAGGAAGCATTTATTGACGCCGTGCTAAATGCAACTGAAATTACACTGCTTCGAGAAGAAGTTTGGAAATTCATAATGGACAATCTATTCGTTATGGGAAGTGGTAGTGGTTGGGAAACTATTCCTTTATCTCTTCGTATGACGGAATTGCTACAAAGTTTGCTGGAGTTATGCATTGCTCTAAATTTTGAGGTAAATGCTTATACATAGTACTAACAGTAATTACTTATAATAATTAGGATATAGATGCATGTGTTAAGTAATATGTTAGTAACTAGTGTGCTGTAATATTAGCTCTATTTAATATTTACATTTTTGTTTAATTTTATTTTTAGAGCGACAAATTAATAGAAACCCTATTTGACCCGACAAGTGTCATAAGTAAAACTTCGAAATCATTCCAAAAGTTTACTAGAGGGGACATATTTCAGAAAGTTTTATTTCCTTCGCTAATCTTCTGCCAAGATGTTATGAATTTTAACCTGTTGAAAGATAAAGTGAAAATGGAAAATGTTGGCAGTCTAGCTCAGAACTTGCTCCAAGCTGTAAAGACGAAAAAGGAGTTACAGAAAAAGTTCGGAACGCAGCTTGTTGAAAATATTTTGATGATATGGACTCCTTTGCAGTTAAATTGTGACCGACGAATTGTGGCCCGTATACTTTCTGGATTGGCATCCATTAACTTAAACTTATGTCGAAATAATATTCAAGTTTCTCAATGGTGGACCAATACAATGACTGTATCGTACCTCAGCCTGAAAGATAAATCTGAAATAGCCCATCTCTTTGGATTGTTTGCTCTTTCTCCAAATAAAGAAATTGTGGCTAATGTTATGTAAATACTAGATTGTTTATCTTCAGATAACTAAGTGTTATATTGAAGCCGTCACTATATGGTCAGTCAATAATATTTACGCAATTTTGAAAAATCTTTTTGTTTCAGATCTGCAGTTAAAGTATTTGTCAGCACCGCAATTACATCACAATTGAAATGGACTGAAGAGGAGAATTACATTACGAGAATTACTCTAAAAATTCTATGTGTTTATGAAAATATGCCAAAAAACTTAAATTTGGTTGAAGTTTTGGCACGGTTAGTTGGTCGGATTAGCAATGTACAGGAAGTCACAGACAATTCTTGTGCAAAAGAGATTCAGTATAAATTAAGAAAAATTGTTACGAGTTTGTCGGACGAAGGAGGAGAAATTGCTGAATACCTGTACCAACTCATCTGCAATAAACAAGATGCATCTTGCAGAGGAACGTTGGCAGCGTGTAAATTTTGCCTAGTCTCAGTTGTCTCATCTCTGCCGACTAAAACGGTTAAAAGATTTTACAGAAAGAACTTCTACAGTATTATTCATCATGCGGTAAGTAACTTTTAGTGCACATAGTCAGTCACTTTACCTCTCATTCTCAAAGTACTTTACCCAAAGATTTGGTTTCAGAAATTCGCTTCGACTACTGTTGAAGAATGGAACCTTAAGATTACCGGATTCTACTTGTTGGAATTACTGGCCCTGAAAACGGACAAAGAATTTTTGGTGTCTGAAGAATTCAATCAGAGTTATGTGGCTAATTGGACAGATGCAGAGAAAAAGGAAAACGGAAATAAAATAGAAAAAGCAGCTTTGAGACATTTTATTGGGACTTGTGGAAGTTATAGGACAACTAGCGTACCGTCACAGAGGGATGAAAAATTGAGAAAAGCTAACTTTCAAAGCAATGGAGCCTCATTCAATGCCCTAGTTGCTGTCCTTAAGGCCACCTCCCAAAGCGAAAAATTTTATTCTGCTTATGTGTTCCAAGAACAAAATAATCAAATGGTGTGGGCGAATTTAGTTGATAGCAGCGTGGGTTACAATTTTCCAGTCGTTTTACCTCAACAACAGGCTAAGAAAAAAGACACTAAAATATCTACAAATAAAATCGCGTCGGGTGAACCGCAGGAGAAAATATTGACTGTCAGTTCAAATAACAAGTTAGTAAATTTCGTATTCAATAAGCATTAGCTTTAGAGCTATAATATCATTGCTGTCATAATATTATACATTAGTATTATAGCTACATAATTGTTGGCATTTTATACATGTATGTGGCTAAATACATATCTATGTAGTTAAATGCTGAATTCAAAATTTGAAAAATAATTTAAAAGTAAGAGTAACATTAACATTTACATGTTAATATTTAGAGATGCCCTCGTTGGAAGTAGTTTGGCCATGGAAGCAACAGAATTCGATTTTACTGCTTCTGTAACAGTTGAAAACTGCGAATTTTACAAAAGTATATTTGCAGGCGCTACTGCTAAGTCTGAAGGAAATAGTTCACTACAGGCGTCTTCAATTGAATCCAACGAAGTCAACCAACATGAATGCATGATATCCTTGGTGGAGACTCTGAGACATATGAAAACGTTCGACAGTTCTCTAGATGTATGATTAATTAATTGTAAATTTAATTTGGAAAAATTGTGAATAATTTTTATTTGTATTGCAGGCTGACGGTTCCTTGATAAAGGACAGATGGATTACAAATTTGCGCAACTCCTTTAACAAAAAGCCACATAAAAATATACAGATTTTCTTAATTGGGGCTATGCTGAATTGTGAAGATGTGATTCGTCCTTATGCAAAACACTTAATAGAACCTGTCCTGCAATCAATATTTTCTGAGTGTTTTGGCGAAGAAAAGTTAAATTACTTTGTCAAAGATGTTTTTGTTATGCTGCTTGGATTTCACGAGGTCGCCAAGCCTTGCTCAAATTCTGTAAAGAAAACTCTAGAGTATCTGATAACTAACATTGGGACCAAAGAAGATATCACAAATCCTTATGCCACTCGAAAAGACGTATACGAACACAATTTAGAAATTTTACAATCTGTGGTAAAATTTTGGGTTAGTGATCCTGCAAACGAATTTGATCATAAATATTTTACTGGAAAAGGAGAGGAAGTCGAGAAGAAATATTTAGATATTTGTAAATACGTTCTTCTGGGGGAACAACTTCCTATCGCTAAGGAGGCCGTTGCCGCCTTTCTAGACCGGATTTGTAAAGGATTCAAGCATGGATCTAAGGCTATGTATGCTACGGCTGGAGAAACTATAGGATTAGCGCTAAGGTAAGAAAAATAAATTGTAAATTGTCTGAAACAGTAACGATTTTTACACAATTTTAAACAAATATCTTGCTTTGCCGGAAATGGTTGGGGGGGGGGCACCTGACTACTCATATACAATGGATAATGTAAAATAATGTAAAATAATGTATTGCTTTTAATTTTACTTTATTATACTTATGTTCACAGACGCTTGACTGACGACGATTACGAGTATGTCCATAAGGCCGTTTCTCTTGTCAAAACTAAGTTAGATTTACAAAGGAATCGACCTTCACAGTATTTAATTATGCTGTCAGCAATTCAAAAATATTACACTCCCTTTATCGAGACTCAAAGAGTGCGTTTGTTTGAGTTTTTCCAGAAACAAAATGTTCGTTTCGAAACGATAATTCTTTTACCCGAACTGCTAAGGGAGACCATTCGTAAGCAAGATGATGAAAAGCAAGCTAGCGAAGATTTTTATTCTGATCTCAATGGGAAGCAAATTTTAGCAACCCCATGCAAAGAAGAGTCAGTAATCAAAGCTGGTGTTGAACTGTTCAAGTTGCTGTTGCCTAATCTCGATAATATTGATAAAATTATGAAATTGGTTCAGTGGACTTCACCTGCTCTGTTTTGCAAGGATGCTAATGTAAGAGTAGAATACGTTAAATTGCTTTCTAATGTCTACACTCAACTTCCGGGTGCGCAGCAAGGATTTTCACTTTCGTCGTCACATAAGTCGCTACTGAAAATGTTTGTAAACCTTTACAATGATGAAGACGCCAAAGTGATTAAAGAGAGTCAAAAATTCTGGTCTGAAAACTTACAACGATGGAATAAGTCCTCTGAATTGATTTTGGAGTTGATGGAACTAATAGGGGACGACGAGAATGCAATTCCGATATCTCTGGAGCTGATTATGAAACGCTGTGTCTTGTCTCCTGACTTCAATAAAAAGATTTTTGATAAGCCGTTAGCCGATTGTCACTTTCAAGAATACAAATTAGATACGTCGTGGCGAATGAAAAACTCGAGTTTTCAACCACTTTTTGCTGAGTCGTTGTCCTCTTCACAAAGCTTTAGTTTACTACCAAGAGCTTTTCAGGCTTCTATACTTAGCCAAAGACAAGGAGCTGCTATGCACGGAATGAATTTATTGCGTGCTACTTTAGCTAATTTACAATTCACGCCAACAAATCAATCCAGTAAGTCCAATTTATGTTTTAATAGTATTATTTCTTGGATAGTGCAATCATCTATTTCCTGAGACTGAAAATGGCAATAAGCATACAAATTATTGGACTTTCTTTCTAATTTGAATTAATTATTGTACATTAGAGATGGTAGTGGTTTATGACTATAGTTATTCTGTATACTAATTAATGTGCGGGTCATAAAAGTGGTTTAAATTATTATGCTGTGGCATTTGATTGTCGTTTTAATTTGCTATGCTGTTCTTGGTTCAGGTCTGGATAATTCGTCTCTTGATGAAGAATCTATGATGGATGTGGATTACAACTTCTCACAAGAAAACTCACTGGAAATGCTTCATGAGGCTTCACCAAATCAGCCTTCTAATCCTTTGGCAAGTCTTCGCCGAAGGTTTTATGAACGACCACCGGTAGAGAATGATTATTATGCTAGACGAGAAATTCAGAGACAAGAGAGACAAATAGAGAAGCAATTCGATACAGTGAAGCGGAAACAGAGCGGTGTCAAGTTGTCGCGAAGCTACCGTATAGGAGAGCTGCCTGATGTAGAAATTACCAATTCAGATTTACTGGCTACAATTTCTAAATTGGCCCGTTCAGATCAAGAACTAGGACGTCAATTTCTTGTAATTCTATACACTAGTATTGTTGAAGAAATCGGAGATCTAAGGTCCAGGAAACAGTTCTTAGCAAATTCACAAATAACGTTCAACAATGTTTTCAAAAACTACGCCTCAGTTATGAATCCACAATTTGCTGCTGCTGTGTTAGAAATAAGTGAAAGGAACAGTATTTCAATCCAATCTAATTTAGTATCAAGTGCTTGTAGAACATTCGATTTGCATAAACTTGGAATCATCAAATTTGAAAGCGACTTGGAACATCAAGATCGAGATTTGCCTGTTGCAAGTACAATTGCAAACAAGAGAAGTAAAACTACAACAACTGAAGAAAATACGGAAGCAGATTTGTGGTTAAGAATTGCTGATTTATACAAAGATATAGAGGGATTCGACGTGTTACGAAACATTTTTTCAGTTGCTAATACGAAAAGTGTTAATTCGAGAGATGTTTATAAAGGAGCTAAGGAAGCGTTGACCCTAGAAAGTATTGGAAAATTAGAAGAAGCGTGTGATAAATATGCGGATATTTTTGAGAGGGAACAAAAAGACGCAGAGAATAACAGCGTCTTGCGAGAACAATTCTGGGAAGATTCTGTTACAAAGGTATGCATTTTATACAACTTTATATTGATGATGTAAAAATATTTGATTATTTCTACTTTTCATAATTCTTATCCAGTGCCTGGGGAAAATGTCTGATTGGGAGCAGCTATACAATTTAACTCATAAAAACCAGAGGAAACGACATTTGAATGATTTACTTGAAGATACAAAGTATTTTTAAATATTAGTTATTGTTTTTTGAAGAAAATTACATATTTAGTAATTATTATTTCCTAAACTTTAGCTATGTTGAGCGTGTTTTACCGCTGCAAATACAATCTGGAATTCAGATGTCATTAAGACATCAGTCTGACGGGGAGAATAAAATAGTGTCGAAATTCAAAGACTTCATTGACTCTGCCAGGCAATCAGAAGAGAATTGGAACCTTTTATTGGTTAGTGCTTTTTTATTTTTGAACCAAATATATAATAATTTTCTTGATCTTTTCCAAATATGCCATTGGGTCTGGGTCTGAATTTAAAAGATGAATGTAATGTGAAAAAACCCGAAACCGAACATTCAAAAACAAATTATATTTTTTAATAAATTTATTGTTTTCTGTGAGTAGGAGCGATTCCCGGTCGATCTTGCTTTATTGACAACAATAGAAAACATTGACGTAGACATTCCTCGATGCGGAACATTGTTGGACAACGCTTGGTCTTCAGCATTAAAATATGTGCAAAACTTTGATCGGTTGTCCTATCCTCAAAAGAAGGATCAGTTGTTGATGCTGCAAAAGTCTGCGGCTCTTCAAGATGTATTGAATTGGTACAAGAATTTTTCCATTGAAACTGTTACGGATAAAACGTTCCTGTTGATAATGAAGTGGAAACGTTCTTGTGGAAGTTATACAACTCCGTTGATGAATGCTGATGTTATCGTTGCTCAAAGGTCTTTTAATAATTAAAAATGGTTTTTTCTAACGTTGACCATATTTCATGCCTCATGCCTCATGATCATGATGATATGATTATTTCAGAGACTTTTTCCTTGTAAAACTCGGGCAAGTCGTTGAGGACCTAATGTTGGAAGGAAACGATCACATATTTCAAGAAATACAATTGCTAAACTTCCATCAACATTTATGGGAATTGAATTTGAGTATTATTAACGAAAACTTACCCGTGACTACGAATTGCTTTAAGAAGATTCAACTCATTGGAGAAGGTCTTCCAGAACAGGATAAAATTCTATGGCGAAAACTCTTTGCCAAACATTTGGAAACTTTTATGCCAGCTATTCGTAAAGACGACTGGGCTAAGATGTGGTCGTCCTTGTGGAAAAGAATACGTAATTTAATACGCAAAAAAGGCAAAGAAATACTTAAGTATAATTTTTGTTAGATGATTGTCGTAAACGCTTTTATTAATCGCTTTGCAGAGAAAGTGGAAGTCGATGTTGATACACGGCAAACTGTGTGGGAAATTAAAACTGATTTGCTAAAAGGCTTTCTTGAATTTTATTCATGTGGTACCTTATCCAAAGTTTGTGAAAGTCATCTAAAGGGCGCTTTTGGAAAAGAAAATACATCAAACAGGTTTTTTTTATAATGACTACTTTACTGACTCATTTGCATTATTTGTTGAAATATTTATCAATGTTATTTTTAATTTTCAGCAAATCACTTATAGAGGCTGCTGTCGACAGAAGTTTGAAATTAGTCGATTCTGCAGTATTCAATAATGAAAATGTTAAGTCGGACGAATTAGCCATGAAATTTTATCATTTACTCAAGTTGATTTTGAGCAGTTATCCCGAAAAATATTCAAACGACGAAAGTATTAATAAAAAATTGCTTATATCCTTACTCAGAGGAATGCAATTAGGAAGCTCTGAAGGAATCCGACTTTTCCCAACTTTATTTATAGTTATCGAGAAGTGGCCGTCTTTAGTAAATGAATTCGAAACAATGGTCGGTGTATACCTTTGTATCTTGATTGATGGTGATGGTAGTGAAAATATGAATTAATATTGGTGAATTAATACCTGTTTTTCAGGTATCAGGAATACCGAGTTGGATGTTTTTGCCATGGTTAGATCAAGTTGTGACGAACTATCTTTATACTCCTTCTTTAACTAGTGTTCTGAAAGGCTTGATTGATCGTCTAGTTTTAGAATTTCCTCAAGCTTTCCTACTGCAATATCCGGAAATCTTGGCAAAGTAAATTTAGCTAGTTTGTTTAGCTTTTAGTCTTAACAAAATCATTACATGTATTAATGCTCTGTGAATATTTCAAATTTTCATATCTAATATTTTTGTTTTTTCATTTGTGACAGGTCAAAGCTTCCAAAACTTTACTCTTCATATTCGAAAGCGTTGTCTGCTCTTGTGCTTCCAAAGCATCGATTTCGATACATGTCAGAAATTAAGGTGAAAGGGGATTCGAAAATGATGATGTGCTTGTTAGAAAAATTTCAAAATGATCTAAAGGAGATCTTGGATGACAATTTATGTATATTTGGGAAAATTCACAATGATTATGCAGCGGAGGTAAGCTAAATTCGTCATTTTAAAGGATCCGTGTTTTGATTTCTTTGAATGTGCTGCATTCTTAGTTCATGATTCATGATCCGTAGGGTCTGTTAGCTCTAGGTCAAGTATTTATAATCATCAATATTTTCATCATATTATATTATTTAGTTGTTTCCTAAAGTTTTGGACTATCTGGAGAAGTTAAAGAGTCAGCAACTGGCCAATGGCGATAAAAGTGACCCAAGTCAGAATTTTAGCGACTCTGGAAGTATGTTTAAAGATTTTTGCAGTGAAATCATCAGATATTCCAAAACACTGCACGAGAAAGGTAATTTGTTGATTTTTATAATCACGAAAATGAGCGAGTAACTAACAAACTGATTTAAAATGTCATTGATTTAAACAGGCGTTTTAAATGTATTATACTTGAACTTTTCAGTAAGAGGAGAAAGAATGGAAGCAAAGCAACTTAATTTGGCGGATTTTTCCCCTTGGCTAGCTAAATTTCATTTTTCTGGCTTCAAGAATGGGATAGAAATTCCTGGGTTATATGATTCATTTTCTGCTCCCAATGTTCAAATGCACCCTCAAGTCATTTCCTTCCAACCAACTGTAAAAAGAATGTTTATTTATTAAATTATGTCCTTCTATTTTCAAAGCTGTAACAATGAAACAATTATGTTTGTAGGTTACAGTTGAAAGTTCAAATGCGGAGCCTATAAGTTTTACAATGATGAGCAATGAAGGTAAAAACTACAAATTTTTGGCCAAATTCGGTGACGATTTACGTCAAGATCGAAGAATACAACAATGTTTTAGAATATCAAACGAAATATTCAAAAACAGCCCTAGATGCAGAGAAAGAAATCTACATGTTATGACTTATTCAGTAAAGGAATTTTTTGGCCTGAAATTCAAAAATTATATTTTAATAAGTACAACATTTTAACTAGGTATATTTTTCAATACACAGGTCATTCCATTCAACGAAGACTTCGGCATAATTCAATGGGTTCAAAAAACTGTTTCAATGCACAGAATAGTATTTCCGTCAAAAAGCCTACAAAAAAATCGGAAAGATGCTGAAATGTTCCTGAAATTAATTCGTGCTGCTGGACAGCCGAAGGACAAACCCAAAATACCTGGTCTTACTACTGCTCATTACTGGAATTCGGCTAACAACACAAGCAAAGAAGAAGCAACTCAAATACTTGACAAATGCATACGAGAATTTAATACAATGCCAGTTCAGAAATTTAGGTATGTTTTGTCGTTTGAATTTGAAACTACTTTACATAATATATATTTAATATTTATGATTTATTTGTTTTTTTTTCAGAGAGTTTTTTAAGCAAAGGGCAGCTAGCTTAGAAGATTATTTTTTAATTCGCGAGAATGTGATACGGTCATATGCCACTATGTGCACAGTTCATTGGCTATTGGGTATCGGAGATAGGCATTTGGAAAATTTTTTATTCTCCCTTGAGACTGGACTTTGTATTGGAATCGATTTCGGACGTTCTTTTGGATTCGGTATCACACAAAATCCTATTCCTGAGCTAATACCCTTTCGACTGACACCTCAATTGCAAACTATCCTTGCTCCTTATGGGCCGAAAGGTACTTTTTGTAATGATCTTGGCATATTAAATGAAATTATAGAATATAATAATAATTAGATGGATATCTAATAATATTGTTTTCCTAATAAAAATAGGCCTGTTCAAAGAAACTATGATTTATGCGTGGCGAGCTTTGGTGCAGTCCTCTGAGCAAATACTTTCAGTTGTTGAAGTGTTTGTCAAGGATAGAGGTGTTGATTGGTTAAAAGAAAGAAAGGCAGCACAGCAAGACTCAGATACGATAATCACACCCCCAGTAAACACCGAAATAAATGACATGAAGTTGAAAATTGTTAAAGAGAAGTTATCGTGCTTAAATCCTATTACAATAACTGAAAATGAACTGAAGCTCCATAAGCACAATACGGTAAAGCAAATCTACACGAAAGTATTAAAAGAAGGAAGAGAGCAGCAACTTCAAAAGGAAAAATTAAACGAAGAAGAAGTCATAGACGTTTTACTGGATATTGCTACTGATAAAAGTATTCTTGCAAAATTATACGCTGGAATGAATCCTTGGATTTAGTAATGTCCCAAGAAAATGGTGATTTGTGGTAATTATGTGATAATCTATTTTGGGCTGAATATATTACGTGTCTAGTAAGATTATTTTCTCCTGATTTTTTTAATATATGAAATATGAAGTTACACAATAGTTACCCAAAAATAATCGTAGTAAAGAGTAGTTTTGAAATACCAAATTGATTGAAATAGAAATGTCCCATTTTAATTTATGTCTTAAGATGAACTTATAGAATTATAATCATAATCGTAAGAAATATTAACAAAATCGCCCTGAAACTAATTTTGAATAATAATTAAGCGACTATTGCACTGTTATTAATCCGCATTTCATATTGATTTTGCATTTGAAGACCCTGGGATAAATAAGAAGGAAGATTTGGATAGAGTTTAATTGGCAAATCCCAAACCATCGTCTCAATGTTAATAGAATTAGGGCCCTGCCAAATTTGTCCATCAAGGTCATCTACTTTTGGTTGTTCTAACGGCTTCATCAGTAAACTTTTGTTGTCAGCAGTGCTTGTAACAAATTCGAAATGCAATCGCCACTTGAGGTTGACCAGGTCTGTGTAGAAACTTGGAGTAACATGCAGCGGGACAGGCAGTACAAAATGGGTTTGTTGATAGCCAACACACATTTCGTGAAATTTCGAAAAGGAATTTATAGACGGTTTTTGTCCCTCTGATTTTCTACACTCTGGTGTAACCTCTTCGACGCTTTGAAGAGTCACAGCAAACTGAATACACGGTACATTCGACTCAGAAAAATCTAAGGAGCCCACAATATCTTCCCCTAATTTATACGCTTGTTTGAAGATACAAAACTTGACTACGTGACCCCTTGCGTTTGTAACATTGTAAAACTTTTGATTTCTTTGGGAAGTGACGACTTGAAGGACTTGAAGGGCTGAGTCCAATGGAGATTCTCTATCTTGATCCGAAAGAAACGGATTAGAAGGTGTCAGGTCTTCGCTGCCATTCAGAATGGCAGAATCAGTGAACTCTATAATATACACCATACAATTGGATAAAATTAAACCATAATGGGAAAATAATGATTAATGAATCAACTGTTGAATGCCGTTTTCTTTTAACCTTGAAGCACTAATACCCGAATAGGTACTCGGAGAAGACGAATTGGTGAATTCACTCGTTGGGTTCCAACAGTAAGTTTGTAGGCATATTTCACTGTATTTCCTCTAAAGGATGGAGGGCCTTCAACAGGTAGAGTTTCCCGATACCAAACTAAAAGATTGAAAATACTGAAATGATATCATAAAATTCTAAAAAAATTACTGTACAAATATATTAGCTTACATGTTTTGCTTTCTCCAGGAAGTAGCCTCAAATCACAAAATAGGATATACGGTTTTGTAGAAATTACAACCCTGGCAGTAACATTTCCACCGACAAGTCCAGCTGATCCGGATGGACCACCATTACTTCCTGAAGATGTGTCAACTCGGCAAGGAGCAAATGAAGTTCTGCTGTTTGTAACAGCTTGCTCTTCCGCACAAAGGGCGGGTTGTGCTGGGACATTGACACGGGACTGGCTTACCCAGCAATGACAATGGATTTGAGCACTGGCCCAAGCCAATACCTCTTCTTGGTCATTCCACTGAGATTTTGCATCTGGAGGGGGTGATGGATTTCTTAGAGTTATACCAACTTCTACTGTTTCTCCAGCTAAATAAACTCCTTGTGCGAGTCTAGCAGTGACTTCTATCATCGTATCCGTCGGACTAAGTTGTTTTCTTTTCCAAATAAAATTTCTGCTGTTCCTCTTATACTTTATTACCGAAGTTAACAAAAGTCTTAAGCAGACAACTGACAACAACACTGACAACAGTCAACAGCTGTGACATGTGTAAAGAGTGATAGTTTTTGTATTGTATAGGAATAAACTGTCAAAGCATAAAGACCACTTACCTTTGCACGTGAGGAGAACGTACACAGTACACAAGCAATGAAGCAATACAAACTAGTGGGGTAAGATGAAATTTTGCCTACAGACCTAGATCAAGTGAATTTAGTGAATCAAGTCATTTTAATTTTTAACTCATTTATAACTTGATTTAATTACGCCCATCATAACCTACCCTATTATATACAAGGCTAAGCCATTTTAGGCTTCTAAAATAATGTTTAGGATAACCTAGAGGTGTGGAATGTCTAAAATGGAATGTTTCGGGTATCACACAACGCAGAGTGCGCAGTTGCTATTGCTATATTTATTCACACTGCAATTTAAGTTACATAAATAAATAATGTATTCATCCAAAACTGTAAATTGGGTTAGGGCTGGGGTATGGTAAATGCCATTTCGAGAGAAGGGTTATGGTCCAGTGTTCAGTTCTCTCAAATGGGAGATTATCAACATCAATTACTATAATAAATAATACATTTGAAACATGGATCATTCTGAATAATGAATAATATAAAAATGCATATAATATTAATAATACAAATTGCTTTTATTTGAAAAATACTTGAATATAAATATGCAAATGTGCAATAATATTAGTAGTTTTACTCATCATCTTCATCTGGCTCTTCAAAGTCCTTTGTTTTAACGTCCGCTTCTTCGGAAACGCCCATTATCATATCGACCATAATGAACAGATTTTCTAAGTTTGATTCTTTACGAAGATCCATGGGGAAAAATCTGACTAAACTAAAATCATCTAGAACTTTTCCAATTGCTGCAGTTAAACTTAAAAACTTTTCGTTCCAAGATGACTCAGGGTGCTCCATTAGTATACCTTCGGAATCTGGCTCCAAAAATCTCTCGATATTCTTTTTGTCCCGTTTACTGAGTAAATCCATTTTTGTAAGAAGATTTACATGGGGAATTCCTAGATTGATCATGGTACTAAGGGCGGTCATGGCACCAGCAATAAACTTTGATCCATCAGTGAGGAAATGAGCGTCAACAGTATATATTCCACAAACGCGGAAATCCCAATCTTCTAATTGCTTCACAAATCGCTTCATGATATCCATATGTGTGTATATTTCGATTTGACCTGGACAATCGAATATTATGTAGTCACCGTCTCCTTCTTGACCGATTTCTTCTAATAGCCAGTCTTCCAGATGTTCCATCAAAAACCTAAAAACACAAAAAATGAATACACATTTCTATCTACATATTTACCATTTAGGTTTTACTAAATACTATCATAATAGTCTCAGTATCTTTTTATGCTAGAAATGACATAAATCTACTTACTCCATGCAGTAAATGAGACCTCCATTTGGACCTATAGGGCAAAAAATATATTAATACTTGTGAATCCGTCGAATTTTAATAATTAATTGCAAGCGTTGCTGTATATAATAATTAGTTGGTTGTGGGCAATATATAAATTACCAAATTAAGACTTACCTAATTTCAATTCCTCTGCGTCCATTACATCATCAACTTGTACCAAATCTCTAATGTCTGCCATTGGAGTATAGTCAAAATGTTCTGCTGCCGGATCTAAATTCACAATTTGAACCGATCTTTTGGTGACAGCCGCATGTTTCTCCACAAAATTGCAGTACGTGCTCTGAAACAAAAATGTCACATTGACTACAAACACATAAATACGGTAATCAATAAAATTGACCACAAAAATTGCCTTACCTTCCCACATCCTGCAGGTCCCATAATAATTTGGGCAAATCTCATTGTTTTTAATTAAGTTAGTAACTTGTAAATTATTATTGTTGTTGTGTCGAATTCAAGTAGATATGAAATATTGGAAATCGTGTTAGGCAATGTAGCTTGCAATTTGCCGCATTGGCTGCACAGAGCAAGACTTCCAAAAAGTACACGTAATGCCCCAATACTGCCTTTGCCATTTTTAAGCATGAATTGAATTTTATGATTTTATTTTGATTACTTTGTAGATCTACTAATATAAGAAGTGCTAATTTGCTTCTCAATTCTCATGTATAATAAAAATATAATGGAAAATGCAAATAACTTTAAAGGAGGATTGCTATTAACCGTTCCAGTTGCTACTTTTTAATTGCTAATTCCTGTTCATTCATATGAAACTTAAAAGCAAATTATTTGTATTATAGCATCGCTCAAGATTTTGTATGTTAATATTTTCTATTTCTTGAGCTCTGGAGGACAATCAGGCTGTACGAAAGGATCAGCAGCTTGAAAAGGTTCCAATTTCTCCAGCACTTCATGGATTTTTGAAATCGTTGGATAACATGTCATATTTACTTCGAATCTGTGATGGAGTAGAATTAAAGTAAATTAGTAACACTTTTATTGTATACTAGAGCATAGAATAGCATAGAAATAGATCATTTTGTAAGGTTTCAATTAGGGGTTTGTTGTGCCCGTCCCATAATACCGATGAGCAGCTGCAACTTGAGGAACTAGAAAGATATCTGCCCAGGATAATTCGTCTCCGACACAATATTTTCCACTGCTGTCGGCCAAAACATTTTCTAAAGCTGAAAATCAATGCGTTTTTTTCGGTGTCACGTAAACTGGTCTTAGTAAACTGGTCTTTCACCCTAATTTTGGGCAAAAGTAAACTGGTCCTCCGGTCTAAGTAAACTGGTCCTCCGGTCTAAGTAAACT
>JABASH010001270.1:0-27827 GCA_019776445.1 Tomocerus maximus | reverse complement strand
TGTACTTCATGACGAAATCGGATAAGAACTTTTTGAGATTTTGAAACAAATGCAGAAAATGGCAGAAGTGTATTTTGATAGTCATCTGAAATTTCCAAAACGTATGCACCAAAGCCTTAAACGTAGTAAAGGACGAGGCAAACAAGTTGAATTGATTTTATTGATCTTTTTCTAGGCGGATCCGGCCATTCTGTGATTGCGATTGTATGAGTCAAATCGGGGCAGCGACCGCGGACCGGAAAAACACAACCAAGGCAACACGAGATCCCCGATTCCCGTTTCTTTTATATACTTCGTGACGGGAATATTTTCACCTGACAAGAAAGGAACCAAACACCCTGGAGAAATTCGTCTCTTGCTGATATAAAACCAGGTACTTTAGATATGCATGCTATGCAACATTCATATAAATCTTTATATCTTGGAACTTCCTTACCTGTACACCTGTTTTATAGGAGAAAGGCTTTGGGTGGCACAAGAGCAACTTGATTAGTGTAATTACCAAGATATTTCTATAATTGGCTCTTGCAAACTGTTAACAATGGTTATTATTAACGTGAGTGACCGTATAACTGCTTTTGTCTATAAGAGATAAGCTCTACTATATAAAGCACAATAATAGCTTCATATCATGCTGTACTTACGTTCAACCCAAAAATGTATATAGCTTTTGTCATGCAAAGGAATATTTTCTGATCCTCGATCGATTTTTATTTGTGAATTCCTTGATTCATGAGATTTCTTAGAATTGCAAGTGTTGCAACTTGCAGTTAGTTAGAGATAACAAAGATATTTTTATGTAACCTTTGGTGTATAGGTCTAGATACTTAGATTATAATATTAGCTATCAATGAAAATATATACACAACAGAAAGGCTATAAAAGAGTGCTACAAGAAATAAATGAAAATAGAACATTATGAGTCAAAATTCAGAAGACAATTCTTAGATTGATGTATGATTTATGACAAAATTTATTTTGAACAGAACATGGCATCTCAAGATCAAAATCATCTCCAGCAGCTATTGACAGATCTCAGAAATGCAAATGAAGAGTCACAACCTGTGGGGAAGAAACTGAGAAGACTGAATGAGTTTGTAGAGAAATTAAGTTGCAAGTCTTGCGAGGAAGATATTGATGCAATTCTTGCGACATTTCCAAACAATTCTAACGATTTCTTCAATAAAAGGGTCAAGTTGGAGTTGGCCAACACTTTAAAGCGTCCAGGTCCAGTAATAGAAGCGTTGCAAAGCGAGGAAAGGATGTTGGTAAACAGAGCGGTTCAGATACGATGGATTTACCATGTGAAAGAGCCATCTAATTTAATCACGGATCCAGAGTTTCTTCTCAAAGATCTTTTCCCCAATGTTTCCTACTTGTGCAGGAAGAGGATTGTCGATAATCTCGGGCGTTATTTGAAAGACACGCAGAAAGTTGAAAAAATCTTTCAAGCTGTTGAGAGTAAATACGGATTTTCTTCAGCAATGACCTTACTACCTTCTTGTGGCAGGGAATTCATTGAAAATACTCTGAAAGCGAATAAGACACTGCGTTTTTCAGCGAAGCAACTCAGCCAAATTTTGCAGAGAGAGCCGGAAGTTACTTTAAAGTACTTGCAAAATTATTTCGAACGATTATTAGGAGACAGGGCGAGCAATCAATACATCTGCAGTGGTATCTACAGCCCAACACTTGCAAAACTTGCTAAAGCTAAGCCACATGAGTTTCTCAAGCTGTATGAGAAATACTGGGAGGTTATAGTCGACTTAAGTCTCGGTCCAAGAGTGACGAATATTCTTTTGAAAACTGACAAACCGGCAATCATACACTCGGCCGATAAATATGTTCGGCTTTTGCACAAGGGGCAAATTTTAAAACGACTCTCGGATGACGAGTTTGAAAAGTTTATAATTTCACTTTTCCCAAAGTCTGTAACTTCTTTTCAACTTGCTTACGAAATTGGAAAGCGAGGACATAGAGACGCCAAGTCTAAAGAATGCATCCATATGTGGCTGGATCATCTGCAACCGAAGAAACAAATAGAAATTTTAAGTGGATGCTTTGAGAAAGTGTACAACAAGAAACTCTCGGACTATCCAGAATTCTTTACATCCAGGATTATAAAATTACTTCCTGTTGGTGAAAGAGAGAAATGGATTGAAATCAAATTGGCCTCTCCTGATGGTCCTTACTTATATCAGGCTTATGGAAAAGTTCCAAATCATCGAGAAGGATTTTGGACCGCGTATCAACCGACAGATAAATCAATTCCGAAGTTGAAAGAATTCCTCATCAATGAGTCGGATGTCCACAGACGGGCGGATTTAGTTTCCTTTCTGGTTTATTCTTGCTCTTTGAATGACGATATGGTTACTCTGGCCGAGGTTTTGAAATTTTTTGTATCCAGGTACAGGAATGATCAAGTACAAGTCAGATCGGAATTTCTGGAAACTATTGACAAACGATGTGACCTTAGTAAATTGGGCAATGACCATTGGCAGGCATTGAATGAATTACTGCAGCTTTCCAGTCTGAATAATGAGTTTTCTCACTACACCTCCACAATGGAGAGCATTTTGGAAAAATCTATTCACTACCGATTGCTCCACTCTCTACCAATTGAACCTCAAATTCAACATATGATTAAAATCAAAACTAGAAGTTACTGTTGGGGAGAAAGCTGGAATATTTTGAGGAAAACACCAACATTTGAAAGATTATGCTTATTGGCATTTCTGGATCAACTTACTGTTATTTACCCGATTGGAGTACCATTTCCTAGTAATTCTAGTTTGACATCGGCAATCATAGCTATGGCTGAGTCTATGGCTAGTTGGAATAAACGACACAGGAATGATCCACTTTCTGCTTCAGAATTTCCATGGCTCATCGGGAGACTGAAAGATATTCTCGAGTCGGATCACGATATTAACAAATCTCGGGTTATGTCAGCACTTTACAGAGATATAAATTGGAGAAATAAATATTTTGACAAATTCACAAAGTGCAGTCCATCACCTCAGATCCTTTTGCATTTCTTGAAGAAAGATCCAGAAAAGATCTCTGAAAACATGGATTCTATTTTAAATTTCATGATTCACAACAGTAAAATAAACGTGTATGACAAATTCCTCAAGAAAATAAGATCTCAAGGTATGATTCCTTTGAAGGAGCAGGCTATTACCAAAGCTCTGCTTCTCATTCAAGATAATTATGGAGATGACGACGAATATCCAATGGCAAAAGGAAATGCTATTAGGGTTTTATCCTACATAATGAAGTCCGACGAATTCATCAAGAAAATCAGTCGTTATTATCCCAACGAATCAAAAATTGATTTATCTGGAGATGACTACGGATTGAAATTCGAAACAAGAAAAGCAGTAGCTTGGTCCTTGAAAAATGTTGAAAACCCAGCATCTACATTTACAAGTTTGTTTCGATTTTGCATTGGAGACTATTTGAAATTAGTTGTTGGATCTCTTTACTCAATTTGTTACAACTCACCAGAATCCAAAGCTCTTGTCTTTCTCAAGGAACTTGTTGATCGTCCCGTTTCCGTGAAGAAACATGCAATTCGCCTTGTTTTTACAATTTCTCACAAAGAAGATATTGCCGCATTTCTTAATTCGCTGTGGGAAGCAGAGAAAAATCCATCCATCCGCCACATAATTTTCCAGCGTATTTTCCAATTCTTCATTTCCGAGCCTTCCTCAGACAATTGGAGTCTTTTGAGGTCATCTTTACTGTCACTGACGAGTCAAGACCGCGATTGTCTCGGGGAATTAAGAGAACCCTCCAATGTTGATTCAATCCCTCCAGAATTTCTGTCCGAATATTTCAAATCTTGCTGGGAGATCCTATCGAATATTTCAATCATGTCCTACGATACAGAATGGGTGAAAGTAAATCTACTCCAAAGAATCACAGCTTACAACATCAACATAATTTCCAAAGAATTTGTAGACTCCCTGATTTCTTCTCAATTATTTCTTCTTAATGAAACCGATGCGAATTTGCAAGCAAACATGATTTCCCTTTCCGTCAGGTATTTGCTTTATTCTCCAACTTTGGAGATACAATCTTCAAGATTGGCAATTGTGGTAGAAGCCTTAAAACGTCTAACAGGGAATCAATGGCAGGAAACCGATGAAGAGATACATACTCTGTACCCAGCTCGTCAAGTTTTCAGCTCTTTTATTGAGCAATTATGTATACAGTCCTTCCAAAGGGGTCCAATGCATTCAGATTTAGATGTAGAGAATGGAAATGCAATTCCTGACAGTTATTCGAAGTCAGCTTCGCTTTTCAAAAATTTACTGGAAACAATTGAAACACTGATTGAGCCTGCAGATGTTTTTACAGAATATCTATTTTTGCAATTTGCAATTATTTGCAATTTAGATAAAGATTCCCTTCCCAAGGAAAATGGGGATTTTCTCTACGAGGAACTTACTGCAATTGGTAAACAATTTGGAAACCTAGTTGACGATGTCGTTAAAATTTACAACCCTGAAATAATTGGCCTATTTTCGGATACCTTGAAGAGATTCATAAATACTTGCTACAAATACAGACTTACAGAATTCGATGGAGATGGAGGAAGAGTTATTCACATTGTCGATGGCATCTTGCACTCCACCGGATCCATTGACACTAAAATTGTTGCGGCTCAACTCATACCAGCTACCTATCCTAAGGCACATATTTTGGAAGAAAAATACAAAGATGTAGTTAACGAGTTGAGGGGTTTGAAAGACAAATCAGTTCGAATTTTTGTAAACCATCGTCTCACCCAAAGCAGACCTCCAGAATTTTTCGGACTCTTTGATTAATTTTGCTGTAACTACCTGAATACTAATTTACTAATTAGTACCTACAGCCATGTATAAATTTAAAAGTGGTTACTCTGAATGTACTCTTACACTATAGATGCTATTATATGTATGTATACTCACAACTAAAAATTTCTGGTGCACAAACTTCTGTATTCAAAGCTACTAATCTGAATCCTATCGTTAAATATCAATATGTATAGGTATATTTTAATTATCTGTTATACTAACTATCAATTTTATGACTTGACTATTTTCACTGGCTTTTTAAGGCTAAGGAAGGCAAATTATTATAGTAGTTATAAACATTACGAGTAACAACGGTAGTAGTTACCTCAAGAAAAATAAAGTTTCCTAATTACATAAATGCAATAATTTGAGGGTAATAATATAAATAACCAACAAGACATTTAAAAACCCTACCATTACCAATACCTATGCATACATTTCTTTCAGATAAGTAAATTGATTATTAATTAGTAAGAAGTAAGTTAATAATGGCCTGTTTGTAATGTGTTATGGTTATGAGTGCAATATTTATGAAGCGAATTAACCTTGAGACAATTGAATATTAACGGAAGTTAGTCAATCAACTGTACAACAACCCTATAACAATTAAAGATTCGCCTTCATCACATTCTCAAATGAGAATTAACGACAGCTTTTGTGATACAATCGTAAATGTAACAAGTATTAATGAAACTTCATAGTCCAATTTTTTAAGTATTAAATCCGTAAATGTTAATGTAGCTTGAATCTATTGTAATTGCAAGTCTTTTGAATTACAAGTCTTTGTATCTGTGTAAGTATGTCTGTTTATATGTATTGCAGTTCTGAAAAACAATTGTAATAGTTACCTGCATCTGCATGGCTCGGACTACTGCTATGAAATAAGTGTGTCTATGCAATAATAATAACTTGTATATTACTATTATCATGGATTTGTACTTTGTACTGTTTGCTATTGAACATTTCTTTCTTGCCATTTATCATTAACAGAAACCATAATCGTATTTAAATGTAGGGAGTAACTTTAACAAGGGTCTATAGTCAATATTTACATATTTCTGTATTTATAAGCTAATGGTTCAAGTCAATGTAATATTTTGCAGTTGTTTTTAAGCTATTCTTGTGGATCTTAAATAACTTCTTAAACAACTCTTCTTAAAATGGTTTGATTTTAATGCATTTGTCATAAAGGTTGCTATTATAATAGTATTATTCATTTATATGTAATATTTCATTGTTAACAATAAAGGGCAATGAATGGACAAAATATGATACACATCTGAAAAATTTATTGAATTCTCTACAAAATAACATAAATTATTTTTCTGGGTACTAAAACTAGTTGATATTTTGATATTCGGTTTTATGTGACCGTACCGTGCGTGTGTGAGAGTGTGTGAAAGATTTTTACAGGTATTCATGGTGCAATACAAGATGGTACAAGTCTATGTTGTGCGAGTGAACGGTGATCATTCCAATGGAAGGAAAGTCTCCCATTTGAAAGGAATGATTGATAAAAAGAGTGTTTTTGATTCAGCAGGGAGCATTCGCCAAAAATTCTTTTTGTCGCCTGTTGTCTCTTCGTAATTTTTATCATTTTGGTGACGAAAATTAGGATTCTTCGAATTTCATCAACAAAAATTAGAGAACGTTAAAAAATTTCGACCAGACAGACCGGCCGTAGCAGAATTTGAAAGCTTGTGACTTGATTAAAATAAGACTTCAAAACGGACAGAAAGAAGTGCCAATAATTTATTTTAAAACACCGAATCGTCTCCAGTATAAGCAGAAGCAGATGAATGGAAAAACAAACAGGTAAGAACAATGTAAGTCTTAATTGTTGTTAATTATTGTTACTTGTTTTTATAAATATTATCGTCAATCGTGAATATACCATCCATGAGACTGGACTGGAATACTGGAAATGTTGAATGTGGAAATATCATTTTCTTGGCTTAAGAACATTATTTGCGAACAAGATCGGGAAGAATCTAATAATTATGTAATTGTATTTTATTTTCCAGCGAATAGAAATGGGAGATAAAATTGTCCAAGAAGTCAACTTATTCCTTATGCTGATCATTCCGTTTATTTTGTTATTTCCGAAGATTGTCCCTAAACTCACATCATGGGTAAGAAATTGATATAACTGTGGAAATATTTTCACTGATAAAGGCAAACGATAAGGTGTATAAAGTTTTATTAGTATTAGACACATTTTGTTCGCCTTTCCCATAAGTAAGCCAAGGTCAGGCAGTCCTATCTTGGCATTGGAGCGATATATGCATATAATATTGAATATATCTCATACCATAAGTTATATATGGTTATAATGTCAATATAGTTATTATTTTACTTATGATTTTTGTGTCGTGTTTTATTTGACAAAGTGTTATCTAAAAATAATATTACGATTTTCAGATTTCCAGAAAAGTTTTTATGGCTACAGCAAAAGAGGCTGATCTCATCAAAACTGTAGTACAATTGAAGAATGAAATGAATTCCATATCGATGGTAGATGAATTTGCCAAATATGCGAAATTACAACGAAAATTGAATCTGATCACTTTGGATCTTGAAGCTAGCGGTAAGGATATATTTTATATTGCATATATACATACAATTTAGCATTACAAAACCCAACTCAAGCCCAAAAAGTCTAAGTTTAAATTCAAAACTTAAAACCATAATATAATTTCATTAATTCAGCTGGAGCAAGAAGATCGCTGCAGTCAAAGCTGAGCTACTACATATCATATATCCTATATGGTATTATCGCAGTGATTTACATTGCTGTTGTGATCCATTATGGTAGTACCACACCAGTATTTATCGTCCCCAAAAATTGGTTTTATCCTCTATCTCCTATATTTGCCTTTCCAACGGGAATTGCAGGAGCTATCAGCATACCTATCTGGACAATTTTAAGTCGCAATACACTGTCTCTACTAGTGAAATAAAATTAGTTACTCATCTTCTGCATTTTATCCGTAAAACTACTACAATTTCCCAGTTGTTCCTTCCCAACCAATAGTTCTGACTATTTCTCTCTTCTTTGCTAAAGATCTCTTGTTTAAAAGTAGGTACTTCAACATTTTTAATAATTTTAACTAGTTATATTTTATCTGGATGCATTTCACAGGATAACGATCTATTATTTTACATTATAATATTTTTAGTTTACTTTTATACATTCTCATCTGTCTGCCAAGTAATCTTCAATCTTCGTGCTTGTTCACTTGTGGATTACGTGAAAACGTCAAGTAAAAATTTACAAACACGAAGTTTAAACACAAAAAAATGAATATCAAAATTGTCGTATTAGTTAATGTGCTTCAGAGAAGTGTGGTAAAAAATTAACATTCAGCTACTGTTACCGTGATTTTTAAAAATTAAATAGGTCAATAATCTTAAATACATTTGAACTGTAGTAGACTATACATCATTTAACTCCCTCTGCTCTAAGGAAAAGATATACAATAAATAAAATGGTTAAAACATCATGAAATACAAAAATAAGACTAATGAAACAAACGTAATATTTTCCATAAAGGAATTATGTTGTGATCAATAATTTTTTTGGCATTAGTAAAAACTTATCTAAGTATCTAAGCTAGATTTGTAATTTGTACTGTACATTGTAAAATTGTAACTTGTATAATATATGATTAACCAACCAGGCCATATCGCTAAGTTTATTGACTTATTGAGTATTGTTCTTTTCTAACAATAAAAATGTGAAATCGTAGTGAGTTGCCCTAAAAGTTAAAGTTGCTTTCGTAAACAAATGAGAGTGAATTTAAGTGGATAAGAAAATGCAAAATCTATTGTTAGAGTTTAGATTTGAATTAGTAAGTTTAAACAATTAATATTAGTGAAAGCCTGTGTGTACGTGTTAAACAAAAGAAAAAGTTGAACTCAAGTCAATGGGTTGAACCAGAAAAAGAGCTAAATAATTCCTGTCGTTTGCCAATATGAAATTATTGACCTAGAAATTTATAAATAGGTAACGAATAATAATGACTAATAACTGCAGCATTAAGTATGGCTATATAGACATAAAAGATAAAATGACATAATAAATAGGCACTTGTCTTTCATAGTACAATATGAATATGAAATAATAATACTTTAATGCTATTGAAAATCTGAGTTAAGTTAAAGTGATACTACATACAACTACAACAATTAAAATACGTATTCCACTTTTCTGACAAATTGTAATTATATTATCAGCAACTGCCTGAACTACTCAAAAGCAATAAAATTGTAAATGCTGCATTAAATTATTCGAGAGATTCATCTAACTACTTATGTGTACATTTGAGAACATGTTTTCTGTATATTATGTGCAAGAGCTATGACTAATTATATATACACGTATTTGTGTCCTTACATTCTTTGTGTTCTAATTATATCCTTAAATTTATTTTTGTCATCTACTTACTGACAATCAGTTCCTGGCATTTGAACTTCTTTATGCAGTATGCGCATAAGCTTTAATAAATTAAACATAATGATTTTAAGCTCACAAACGTTTTTGAATCAAGCTATGACAATTTTTAAGGTGTGTGTATATAATTTATAATGATTTGAGTCGATTAGTTTTAATTGTATATTTAGTGAAGACGTTTGGTCATACATACGTTAGTGCGAAGGTCAAAACCTTTAGATACTAGGCTATATGAACATTACATCAGAATTACTAGAGGGTAATATGGAAAGCAAGGTGCTTTTGTTATTGTAAGCGGATATGTGTATTAATAAGGTTATATTATATAAATTCTTGTTTCTGCCTCTACATATCTGTAGACTAGAAAATTACTTCAGTTCTATGATTCTACTAATAATGCTCACAATAGAAGTACTTAGGTATTTATAATAAAGCATTAGCTTTAGAGCTACAGTTACGACTTCATGCGGCGGCCTCCACAGCAGCTCTTGCTCCAAGCTGCACATAGACACATGCATTTAGCTTAACATGGTATGTACAGAGTTTGAGTTTTTGGTATACATATGGAAGCTTGTATGTATGTGTCTATGTTAGTTTTCGGTTACGTTATGATTATGTGAGTGTAGAGCGAGCGTAACAATTATTAAGGAGTATGTGTTGTGTATGTAGTTGGAGAGCATTATGGGATATTACGTATAAATGCACAGCACATGCACAGAACAAAACATGAGGGAGTTGTGATAAGAGTGAGAGAGAGTTAAACTGAAAGAGTGAAGTCGCGTAGAGTAAAAGAGAGACGTAGACATACGGAGAGGACGGGGAGGAACGATAACGTGAGAGTGAGATGGTAAATGGAATGCAAGTTTCAATTGAGAAGTAGTAGAGCTAGGGCAGGCAAAGCAAAAGTACAAGTGCGTGGTCTCGCTGGTCTGTCTGTGTAAGGTTTGGGTTTGTTGGTGATTTTGTTGAGTGAGCGAGTTGGTTGCTGCATGCAGCAGAACAGAAACACAGTCAGAGATATAAGAGTTGTGAGTGAGTGGCTGGCTATACGCACACATAGATAGAAGTTTGTTGGTTCGTGGGATTCTCCTTTATCGTTCCTTGTGCTTAAGTGTTAGTTAGCAGAAAGAAAGTCGAGGAGTTTGTTGTTGGGCTCAAAGGCAAGGAAGGGAGGCCAGAGCCATTTTGACGAGACGGGAGTGAAAGGGAGATCGATACTTGGGACTCAGTACCAATTCTCAAGTGGTCAAAGTTGACAAATGCCAGGACAAATACGACAGAGTTCTAAGTGTATGTGTGGAGACTCCTTGCCACTCTGGCCAAAGGTCAAGGTCGACGGCGGGGCTCTGTGGACAGTGTGACAAGGTAAGAAGACACCCCTCGTGGAATTGGAACCTTCCTTCCCAACAGATAGAGCCAACTCATTCTAAGGGAAGGAAGGATCGAGTGCTCCACAGACAACCCACCTAAACTAAACTCACTTTTCATTCCTGAACATCACACAACACGGGACGGGACTCGTCTTCCCAATTGTCAATTCACAACTGACACAGTCACTGCAAATCTCAGTACTAGACACTAATTTATCATGATATCGTTCCCAACTTTTACACACGGTCCACCGATTCTTAAAGTTTTCTATATAGACCCCGTTCCACAATACACTTCCCGCTCCCATTTGTATGCCTATGGTATTCCTGGAACTGTCTATGTAGACAGATTCCATCAATGTTTTTATGACCTACACACAAATTACATTTCTCGGAAATCAACAATCTATTTGGATGAATGAATTTGTTACCCTACTCCTCCTCACTTGACAAATGCGGGAATAGTTTCCAATATTTCATTTTACAGAAGCTATATACATAAAATAAGATAAATTGGAAAACCAATGTATTTGTTGTAACATTTTCTTTTTATACACACGTTCACATTATAAGTATTTATTTTTCCCAGAGAAGAGTTTACTTTAGCCACACGCATGTAGCAAATTTTTAAATGTAGTTACACAGATGCAAATGTGGAATGGCGATATCCCATATTTAACTGCATTGAATTTTAAGTATACATTCAATTGTAATCTTGATGAAATATCGCGTGAATGCATTAAATCTTTAATTACTCATTGGCTTGCGTGAAATAATTTTTGCTAGATGAATTAGATGTAGATGTTCAGGAACTATTTTTAATCTGTATTTTCCTATTTCATAGTAAATAGGTATTTATTTGCGTTTGGATGAAAGGTGTTAATTGTAATGCGTTTGGATGTGTGTTTGGAATTCAACATTAAATGAATACTCTGTGAATATTGAGTAAGTGAAATGATGTTGAATTGCTGACAGCTGACTTGAGGGAATTTCTCAAGGATTTTCCTTTAATTTTATTATAATTTCCTTCAGTTCCTTGAGAAGTCCATGTACAGATAGAGTTATCTATTAATTTCCCTATACTTACTTACCTTTCATAAACAGGGCTGTTATGTACACTGTACAGACACACTTATTAATTTTGGTATTGAGCATTTTTTTAATGAGGACCTTGTCCTTTAACTTGATTTCGTTCGTGTGCACAATTCAGTGACATTTAGTAGGTACTGATCGTTAGTTGCATGAGTTCCCTATGTATGTTGAAGGATTGAAATAAATTAGAGATGAATGTCAGTAACTTAACTTGAGTTGTGTTACAGAAACTACTTTTGACTTTACCTCTACCGTCTTTCAGTCAAGTTCATAAGGAACAAATCACATAAACAAATTATAAATTCCTCTGGAATTCCCATTTAATTCTGTTTGTAGTGGTGGGTTTGTGTAGAATCTTCTAAATAAAAATATTCAAAGTTCGGGAGATAGAGCAATAGTGTACCGTATGTTGTATGTATCTATGTATGCTGTATGTAATGTATGCCCGAACCAAATGCATATTTTATAATATTAATAATATTATGGGTTTGAATTGCAATTTTTGGCATAATACGAGATCAGCCATATGCTTGCTGAAAGCCAACCTTTCAAAAGTGAGCTACAATGCTGGTGGCCTAATAGCTAAAATAAACAGCATAAAATTAACTTCATAACTTTTACCGCATGTGTCATAAATAGCCACATCATTTTGTGGTCATCTATTTTGATCATTACCTATCCATTACAATTGAATCCCTCGCCACTCTTGTTGACTGTGTTCTCCAGTGTGTAGTGTGTGGAAATGTTTTAATTAGACTTTTCTCCAAATTAGTATTTATACCATTAATGCTTTTGCACATTAAATATTAGACATAAAACGTGAACGTGTCATGTATTTGTTTACGACCAGTTTTTGTGCTTTACTTGTAAATACAGTGAAGGTTCACAAGTTTCTGTTCCGGTTTGTAGCATAACTTTATTCCAATCAATGATCAATCGAAGGATTCATAAATCCATAACAGACATTATTAGATATAGCCATCCACATTAAGTCATAAAAAGTGTAAGTATAAATTTATAAATGTAAATCTCGGTACCTACATAAAACCTGTGCTCGATTAGGTTCCGTAGCAGCACAGTTGGAACTTGAACTGAAACATTTAAACAGCTGTTCCAAATGTGCTTATGCGCAAACTGTAAAGAGAAAGAGAGAATCAACGTTGATATAATTTGGATATCAAACCGTAGCAGTTTAAACTTGCTTTTGTACATAATATCTGTAGTGCATATCTGGAGATTTGTTGATGTTATGAAGTTATTACTTTGGGGATTTTTAGCAATATGAAAAAAAAGCATTTTTAAGACTGCGTTTACATTACAGTTTTCTGTTAACATCTTTTTTGTAGAATTTTGTAAGCTTGTTGAGTGCCATATGCTTATGGTTATTTACAGTTATAGGGAGGTATTCGTATATTTTCAAATTTCCCTGTGTGTGGATTGTGAAACGAATGTCAATTCTGGCGAAATCTGAATGTCCTTTTACTTATGTAACACGGATAACTTTTCTAGCCATTTCCCCATATTGCTCCATGTAATATTTGAATAATAATTACAAGCATGGTGAAAATTAATCTTTGCCACCTTGTGATTACCGATGTCCATGTACATGTGTTTTATAGCCAACTAATTTTAGCAGTTTGTCCTTTGATGCGGTATACATTAGGTTTAATTAGTATCAGTTATGGTGGTGTGTGTACAAAGTAATCGATCCAGGCAGACTCTATGAGCTAAATAGCCGATAAGTTTGGCTAAAGCTGCCTAAGCTTATTGTGAGCAACAGTATAAGCACATACATAAGTAAGTAAGTAATACATGGTGGCAATGACAAATAAAAATGATTACAAGGTAACACTCAACATGACACTAACAGTTGGGCAATGACAACTCAACCGCCTACTTATCAGTTGCAGACTTCCTGCCACGTAGACAATGCAAAATTGTGAATAAATTTCTTCAAGAACCTAGAAATTGTAATTTAGATAAACTGCTAAAACTCAACATTGAATTCTATCAACAATAAACGTAAACAATTTGTCTACTTATACCATACCAGAAAGAAATGAGAATTAAACCGTGTACTATGAAGTACAGAAACTATCCTGAATCTTAATTTGCTTTAGTCACAGAGCAGCAACGTCGGCATTCAGTTAGAGTTAGTTAGTACTTCAATTAGATTAGCTAGTAAATTGATAAGAAATTAGTTTAGTTTTAGATAATCATGTTAACTGATACAGCGCAGTTAGGCAGCATCCTGAGAGAAAAGGCGTTTAAAAGTATAACAAGAAAGTTCATTTCCTTCACATACTTACTTATAGACATAGGAATGTGTATAGATAACTTATTCAGATTGCATTGAGTATATAAATGTAGTAGTATTATCATGTATTATGTATAGGGTTTGCATAAAAGTATATGTGTAGTTGCGTAGATTCAATATAAAATAATAATATCTCTTTGTGTAAAGTAGGGAAGGCTACGGTTACCGATTGTGGCCGAAGTCGCAAAGGTAGGTCATGGAAAAGTTGTCGAGTGGAGCGAAGAGTAGAGTTCTATTGTATTGAACTTTGTGTGTATGCGTTGTTTAGATGTAATGGAAGGTGAGCTTAGTGATGGTGAGGTAAGGATAACGATAAGTATACGACAGTCATGAGCAAGAAAGGCTATATGGCTTTACCTTAGCCTAGTCTCTCTCTATTTATTAGTAGCTTTTACATTTCACATCTATAAATATACGACTTTGACCAATTTGAATCTCAATGATCACGTCAGCAGTAGGTAGTGGCAGTAGCGATGCAAAATGCAAACACCAAATTCCGACCTCACATACTAAAAACGACAGACACAAAGAGAAATGACAAAAATTGCTAAAAGTAGATCCGAGCAGTTGTAGGTTATAGTAGACTAGACGGGAAAAATAATCTATACACAGAAAATAACAAACTATTATGTAACTAGTTAACGTTACTTAACAGTGGGACAGTTGAGTTTCCTTTTAACTTGTTTTCTCTAGTTCGTTAGTACTCTTTATTCACAGAAATCCCGTCCCGACAAGCGACCCTCATAAATATCTCGAGGAGATGACAAGTTATAAGTATTATAGGGATTTCCATGTGTTTCACTTGACTTTAACTCACTTGGCAATCGTTTGGGTAATAAATGCGAAATTACTACTCATCTCATTCAATTCCGAGTATTTTCTGTTTTACTACTATTAGATAGTATTAACTGCAGTAAAGTACCACCGTCATAGTAATTGGCGCCATCCACATGTGAACTATACACACAGAGAGAACTTTATTAAAAGGAAAATCTTGTCTACATTTTTTTACCTAAAAATAGCAACTTACTAGCTATTCCATGCTGACTGTATTTTACTGAACTTGGCTTCTAGACCAACAATAATGCAATTATTTGTTACTACGTACTAGCATCAATATTAATACTGTTAGCAAGTACCTATATACAAATGGATTTTGTAGTGTATGCCACTAGCTTGTAAACACAAGGCCACTAAAACCCAATATGCTCAGTGTAAGTAGTACAAAATTTGTCTACTCTTTATGGAAATACAATTAACGACAATATTAATAGAATTGACTATCCCTAACCTTTACCTATTAGTAATTAGTTGACGATATCCAGTTATTGTGTATCCTGTTGTGAAGGATTTAAACACATTTTTGTAACCGTTTATGTAGCTTGACCCTCTCTCTCCACAATTAGAAAATTTTAGGAACTAATTATGAATCCTAATTTAGAACTAACGTTACAGTAGCCAAAAGATTTTCAAATGGTATTGCTAGCTTTAAAGTAATCTGTATACAAAATTTTATATACTTCATTTTATATAACTTAGCAGTAGTAGCGAGGATCTTAAAAAACGCTAAAGATATTTAGGAACACATTTAACATATGCATAAAATTATGCAGCTTTATTTGAACAGCATGAAATTGTAATTGTAAAGTGGTAGCTAGCGTTTAAAGAGATTTGATATGATAAGTGTTATCCTCTATAGTGCTATTTTCTATTTCTGTGATGTTTACAATAAATGAGGAGAGCCCAGCATCATAGCATATCGAACAGAAAAGATATTGTACATACTTAATGCTGTTTTACCTTGTTCGAGGTTGGAGGTTGAGTCAGAAGGTCGCGAATAAAATATGATATCAATATCAATGTCAACGCTAGTTGGCTTGGCTTTGGCATGCATTTCATTGCTTGCCTCGACTCAACTCAATGAATTTGCTCACTCACACTGGATTCGCGAAAGCAGAAAAGTAGGCAATGTTTCCTATGTACCTACGTAATATGATCCTATATATACTGTGTATGTGATACATCACACAAATGTTAATAAACAGAAGATAGAGTAGATATGTATCATGAATGTGCACATGCAAAATGTATTCTCTATTGTAATGTCATATGTATTTATGTAACGTATGATCGGCAATGGTGGGTACACAACGCAGTTAAGTAAAATTCAATTCCTGGTTTCCCATCTCCTTTTTGCCTTCATCGGGAAAATTACGACTGAGCATTTGGATTTCATGGACATTTACTCTGCCGCTGCGCCTCTTCTTCTGTGTACTACTTCTACGAATTTCTTGTCTACCCGTCTCCTTACTATTATATTTTGTATCCAATTCCGAGTATTCACTGATTCTATCTATGCACACACATACATGGATTCCGCAGAAGTGGAGTTTTGTTTGAAGCCAAAGTTGGTATTGGGAGGGAGACGAGACAAGAGAGGAGAGAGATCCAAGGCATAATTCAGTGTCCAAGGTTTAGACTCAGCGCAGAGAAGCACGACACAGGAGCCGAGCTGTTTAAAGGTCGTTCCCTCGATCAATTTTGCAATTTCTCTACCTTATTAAAACCTTTTATGGTTTGTTCCTTTAAAGCCCGAACCTATCCTCGAACCTTCTATACAGTCTAAATAAAGTTTCTATAAATGAAGGTCTTTCGATTCTTCTCCCGAAAATTGAACCAAATGGAATCTAGGAACCCGGAGAGATATACGTTTTATAAAAAGATATATCCGTCTATAGATAAGTAGGTACGTCAGTCAAGTCAACCAAAGTAAACCAAACCAGGGTCATGCCAAAGTACCTAAAAACCTTGTATGCTATATGCACGCTTGGAAATGGGAACTCTGCTTTGGTTTCGTCTACAACTAGAGTCTGGAATTCTGGAATGATTCGGGACTATATTTACTATAGCACAACAACCTGATATTTGTAGTTTGTTCAGACAGGCCAGACTGCGATTCGACTTCTAGCTGTAAATGCACTATTGTGTGAATTTGGAATAATGGAATGGCCTAGACCTCATAATATTATCAGCAATATAGAGACTCACGTATACTTTACATAGTTATACAAACACATTGTGCTTACTCCTAGTTACTAGTATACCCTTCTGGAGTGGATTAGATTTAGATGGAGCAGGGCAAAGCTATATTATTAACTTGAACGTCTGCTGGATTGACTGACAAGGAGACCTACAGACTGCCCTGGCTCATTTAACATTTATTTCATGTTTCACCAAATTGTTCTCATTTCATTTCAATGTCTATTTTTTCATGGTACATGGCCATTCTCCACACTAACAGTTACCCTTATAGTAAAGTGTTCACATGTGGAACATTACTAATGCATGTCTATACTTAAAACAACATAATATCTAACTCTAACTGCGGAATTGAACTGAAGGTGCTTGTTTTCTGCAGCACGGGTCTTTTCCAATATTGCTTTTGTAATTTAGTCATTCATTCTCAGTTAAGTCGGGCTTTGGAATTAGGACTTGCACGTTTTATTGTGCTGCACTTTATCTAGTATACTAAAAAGGAGGAAAAACAAAGCTATGCATACACGAAGAAACGGCGGACCGCATACATACATAGATTGGTACATTCCGTTCTGCCTTCCATGCAATTGTTTCATTTGGAGTTAATTATATATATAATCTTTTTTACATTTAATTAATGTACTAAAACTATAAATAATTGCAACTATACCCATTAGTATTTGATTATTTTCTATATAGAGTGTATGGAGACTGGCATTTTTATATATTTGCATCGGGGCAAATGCGTGCGTCAGTTCTTCCCAATAGGCTGACTCAAATCCCATGGCTAAACAAAGCCTATAGCCATTATTATTAAGTTGTATAGTTGTACCAGTCCAGGAGCTCATGTTCATTTGATACCAGAAAGTGAGGGACATGTGAGCCTGTGCAAAATAACAGAGTGCAGAAAAGGTAACTTACGTTACATTCTATGTACATTATTACCACACTCAGAATGGCTAATAAAATGTAGGTATACTAAAGGCAGTTGTGAAAGATGTGAACTGGAATATTCAAGGGCATATTTTTTCCATGAATTTATAATATCCCTTGTTTTGCCCGCATTATGCTGTTTGTTACGTATATAGTATAGATGCTCTCGTATTATTGTCTTTGTCTATTCGTGTCCATGAACATAGTATTCATCACAAGTCTGCACATTCTACACTATTTCATACTAAAGGTACACTCCATGTCAATTTAAATTATGTTATTTAAGGTAGGTACGTGACTATAGAGTAGTATCTGCAATATTAATATTATACTTGCTCAGCATTATTATATCGAACCACTTACAGTTCATATCATAGACACTTGATAGTAATAATGAGAGGAAGATGCTAAACTTGGATTTTTGTAATTGTACATAGGTTGGTTAGTGAGTAATTTTTAGATCATCACATTTTTAAAGTTGAGGTACTATCCTTCACACTGAACAATTAGTTTGGCTATAAATACTATCTGCATATGTATATATGTATCTAGAGAGTCTTAAGATGTTGAATAAAATGGAATTCCTTGTGGAAGACAAACAGATAAAATATATACAAAAGGTATGAATAGACAAAGACAGTTCAGTCGAATAGGTAGACAATAGTAGCAGACATAAGGCAAGGCATAAAATGCCTATAAATTCTCTTAAGGATTTGCAAATAGGTCAGCCAGTTTTTTATGGAAGCCTTGGACTTAGATAACATTATATAGAATCCCATTTTCTATTGTGAAATAAACGAAATGTGCTCAGCTTATGTGTATGTGTACTATTGATAACTTATTTTTTTAGCAGTATTATACTCTAAAGTACTTGTGTGGTTATAGGTATCAGTAAAACAAAGGCAGGCTTTCGAACCACAGCTTATCTTTTGTAGAGTCAGCAAAGCACCCTTACACCATAACCTTGGTTTAGTATAGCAGCATAACTGAAATAATGATAACTAGTTCACAAGTTTCGTTTTTCGCTCATAGATATTTTTATGAGTGTGTGCAATACAAGTGGGCACTAAAATATAATTACAGATTTGAATTTATGTCATGTAGAAAAAGCAGACAGACACCCTACCCGGCGAGAAAAAAGTTGTTTTGTTCGTTTTCTCTTTCTATATGGAAATGCCAATGTCACTCTAGTCTGCTGGGGATGGTATATCGCATCATCGTTCCTATTCCTGTGTCCTCTTCAATTCTCTGAATTGGGTTCTGTAGGGAGAGGTTAAGTAGGTCAAGTTATATAAAAGACTTTCTTACCGAGTTTAGAGAGTCCCAGTTGTTTTCAAAAGAATTTTTATTAGGACGTAAGCAAAGCAGCTATAAGTGCTAACTGGCTCAATGTTTATTATTCTCTCTGGTACAATATGCAATATGAAAAGGTACAAGAAGACACACTCAAATGATAATATCGGGAAGGTGAGGTTAAGGAAAGTTGCCTATGTATTCTCAACCTTAGATCTCAATCGATCTCCCTACAACTAAACTTACTACTACGCTTGTATACTTTCCATTTGTACATTGCATTTACACTATTTACACCACGATAACAATAATAACCTACGAAACTGTAAAGTAGGTAAAATTTACTCGAGTTTAGGTACTTTTACTAATGTACTACCTTAAGTTACCCCACAGATCTGATAATTTTAACGTTAGTTTAACTTTCTGAATAAAGATAATAGTTATAATGGAATGAAAATTTATAAATTGACTAATGGTTGGTTTTGTTTGTTTTTGCAGACTGATTACTCAATAGAAAATCCTCCTCAAGACAGGACCACAAGAACATAGAAAGTACAAATTGAAAAGAATGGACGACGATACACCACCACCGAACCGGCCGTACCGAATTCGGCGGCCGTCTTCATCAATGATATCAAGTACTACATCTCCAATGTTCCCAGCCCATCCGCATCCCATGCCTGCGCCGCCGAGTCCATTAGCCCACCATAGTCGAAGAGGGGCTCAGCATCACTCTTCGGCATCATCCAGTCAAGTTAATAATAATTTACATTTGGGCCACGGTGATATTGATGATGATATTCAACCTTCGTCCTCTTCCTCTTTTCCTCCGCCAAGATTGAGAGGAAGTGGAGCGTCGGCGAGTTCCAGTAGTTTCAGTCGAAATACCGGACCTCAATCACCGTTGGGAAGTCCCGATTCTACATTTTGGGGCGCTTCCCCATCCCCCGTGAGCAATACCAACAATAGTAATAGCAGCAACAGTTATCGAGGCGGACCGGCGACGCCTGGAGGAATGTGTGTCGTGTCTTCATCGACAGTTGACGACGTTCCCCCATCCCCCTTTTCCCCAGACGACGTGAATGTAATTGTAAATAATAGTAATAGCAATAGTGGAAGCAATCTGGTAGCTCCCCTTGTGTCCAATTCAGTTGCATCGTCAAGTTCCAGTATAATAATTGGAAGCAACAATAATAGTAACCCACCCAGTGTAGTTATAACCAATCATAGTAGCAGCAATCATAACCAAAATGCAGATTTGTCAGTGAGCTCTCCGATGGACTCCTCTTCTGCGGCATCGTCGTCAAATCAGAGTCGGGGTCAACATCATTTAAATATTAGTCACAATAATCAAGGCTTGAGTCTCGGTACAAATAATTCCAGCTCATCGTCAGCTGTTTCCTCCTTTTCCCTCTCCCCTTTGCGAAGTAAAATCAAAAAAGCTTCAAGTTTCGAAAGATTTTCGGCCCAAGCTGCAACAAACTCCGGTAGCTCGTCCTCATCAGTTATTAATTCAAATAATTCCACCAATAACAGTACGAATATGAACAATAATGAAGTCGTGTCCACTGCTTCATCCTCATCATCATCTTCTGTTCCTGGACCAAGTCGACTTGTATGGGAGAATGTTGCTTCGTCCCCTGCTTCTATAAACATCCCCTCGACCTCATCATCCCTTAGTTTGCATTCGACACCCTCAACCTCAAGACAAACCATTTCCCAAGATAAATTCCAATTTACGAGTTCCTCAAATGATAAGTTTCATATTAAGATTCCTAGTAAGAAGCTTGCCGCTAAAATTGCAAGTGTTTTTGAACAAGAACAATTAAATGAGACTGCGGCGGCAGCGGCTGCAGCTGCCTCTTCATCATCTCTTTCAGGAATGTCTTCGAATTCTTCTCAAGGTCAAAGTCACAACCAGAACCAACAGAATCAAAATCAAAGTTTAAGCCAAATATTAAATTCAAATAACTCCGGTGTTATTAGTAATGATGATGTTGCCGCTGCCGCCGTTCTTAATGGAAATCAAGATTTTCTTATGAGAGAGTTAAGCGAAAGTCCTTTGAATCTTACTGAGGGAGGAAATTCATTGAGAAACCCGGTTATCAGCATGTCTTCGAGAAGCAGTATTAACAATAGTAACAATTTAAATAGTAACACTCCCAGTAAAAAGATTCCTTTGACACCGAAACAAAAGCTTCTTCATAGAATGCAAAGCGGGGAATTACAACTGCAAGCCCCACTTTCCCCACCTCCTCAGCCACAGCAACAAATTCAACAACAGCCACAAATCCCTCTTCACCAACAGCAGCAACATCAACATATTCAACAGTCCATGCTCGCTCCTATGCAACAACAACAACAACAAAATCTATCTTTAGTACAAGAATCATCACCGAATAATCTTATGGTCTCACAACCGCATTCCCCACCTCAACTAGAACCTTATAGCTACGAGTCCCTGCTTCGCTCCCGAGACGATTTCGTGGTCCAAGATACACTTAAAGTGACTGATGATCCAAATAATGTGTCAATTCTCTACGATTCGGATGCTTATTCGTATTATTACGGGAACATGCTCACAGATGAGATATTTTCTTCCTCGTCTAGACAGTTACTTATGATGCCACAATCCTCAGCCCTTCAGGATGCTGTTGATTCTCTCCAAGGACAACCTCATGGACATTTAGAATTTGTATTAGGACTTCCAGAAGGTGATCACGAACACGAACAAAGAGCTAGAGAGGAAGAGCTTCAATTAGGGGGAAATGACGGCAGCGGTTCATCACAACAACAATTTCTTGATCCAAATGATGCTCTAAATGTTGTCGGTACTGGAATGAACAGTTTGAAATCATCATCACAAAATCAAAGCGACAGTACTCTTAGGAACTTACTTATGAATGAACCTCTACGAACGCATGATGACTCATGGTTGGCTCTCGCAGCTGCAGAGTACCAAAGCAGATTGGGTACGGAATTGATGAGAGGTCGAAATTCTGTTGGGGGAAATAGTTCAACAATTGGAGGATCGTCTGGAGGATCATCTTCAATGATGAGTGTTAGTAACGTAAATAACTCGTGGGTGAATGACTGGCCACCAAGAACTTCATCCTGGCAACACATGCTACAAAATCAGGGAGAGCAAGTGGAAGTAATGGACATGAGCATGATGGAGCAAGATAAAAATCTTGGGATGAACTCAAGTAACAAGCTCCGAATGCAGCAACAGCAAATGCACTCTAATGATCATAATAATGCCATGGATGATGTAGATTTAGTTTCAGAACGAGATTTGGCTTCCGGTCTTCCTCTCCTGTCATCCATGCCCATGGACCTTCAACAACCTCTAGGATTACTTGGAAACAACGGTTCTGGAAAAAATAACAGTATGAGTAGTATGATGCACGATCAGAATCTAGGTCCCATAGATCTCCATCACCGTGGTTTGACTGATAATGAAGAGCCTGTTAATTTAATGGCGGCTGTGTCATTGGACTCTGAACTTGTCTCTCATCACTCTCAACACCATCACCACCATCAAAATTCCTCAGAAAATCAGTCTAATCATAACCAACACTCACACGGGGGAAATAGTAGTGGAAGCAGTATTATTATCAATCACCAACTGGATTCTCCGTCGAAGGGACAAGGAAATTCTTACACTTTACAAATTCACCCAGGGAATGATTTTTCTATGGATATAGGCACTTCGGATAATATTGATGAGAGGAGAATAATTCGTGTCAAAAAAATCAAAGATAATCTACCACAAAATGACCACCTGGGAGGGTCTCAGGCAAAAAATTCTACACTTCCAGCTCCCAATGTTATTATGGACAAACCTGTGCAACCGAAGTCATTTGCTTCACTGCCGAGTCCTTTGTCTTTGATTAGATTGTCTGGAAATGGCTGGGCGGTATTTACAAACAGGAATAGAACCATTCCGGCGAATACACGGTTCGGTCCTGTTGAAGGACCTTTGAAAAAAGCTTATACAGAAGATTTGAGCAATATAAATGCAGTTTATCCCTGTTTGGTGATGGTGGATAATGCAAATGTACTGTGGCAACTGGACAGAACTGATGACGAGCTGTGCAACTGGATGAAGTTTGTAAGACTCGCTCACTCTTCTAGGGAGCAATCTGCTTTAATTACCGAGAACGATGGACTGCTCTATTTCACGACTTGTAAAGAAATTTTGCCAAAATCCGAGCTTCAAGTTGGCTACAGTATTGAATACGCTCAGAAATATGGGTTTCCTTATCTTCAGCCCACGCATGAGGATTTAGAACCTGAAAACAATAAATCTATGGATCAACAACCACTCAATTCCCTTGATGTTCACATCAGTCACAACCATTTACATGAAATTGCCATTCATAACAATCAAAACGACGAGGATGATGACTGCGAAATATTGGACGACGAAATTCTACCGGAGAAAGTCGTACAAGTAATCGAAACTTTCTCATGCTTTGAATGTGACAAGGATTTTCCAACTGTTGAAGAAGTTAAAGCTCATTTAGACAAAATGCATAAAGAACCGGAGGAAGTCCGCAGACCAAAAAAGAAACCTTTGAAAAAATTCAATTTGGCCAATGGACATCATGGAAAAGCCTCCGTAATCAACGGAGGGGTTTCCAAATTCATTAATAAAAACGAGAAGCTCTTAAAGAAACAAAGTAATAATTTTCACCTGAAGAATAGTAATAATGCAAACGAGAGAAAACCTGCTAATTCTGTGTTTAAAAGCAAGCGAAATGAAGATGTTGATGAATTAATAGTTCCAGATAATATTCCAGACACCGTAGGCTTTAGTGAACAAGATCAACCTCCAGTTAAAGTTAAATGTTCAATGTGTTATAAATCATTTGCTACTAAAGATCGCTTAGAAAGACACATGATTGTTCACAGCGATGAAGAAACTAAACCTCTCAAGTGCCCCTTTTGCCCCAAGAGGTTCCTCACTAACTCTGCACTTGCTGGACACATCAAAACTCATGCGGGTAAATGTTAGCAATTTTATCGAAACTATTATGCTTAATTTTTACACATTATTGATGTTTAAAACGCCAAATGATTTTGTTTGCAGAAGAGGGTAAGTGTTTCGAATGCCCGATGTGTGAATTCGCAACACAACAGTTGCTCCAGCTAAAGGAGCATGTTCAAACCCACAGAAATCGAGAAAATGGACTTTTTTACTGTCCACAATGTTCAAAGGTAAAATATTAAGCTTCGATATAATTGAATCTTGCTCGTTGTAAACTTATCGTGAGGATAATTGATATTTAAATATTTATTTACAGAAATTTAACATGTATTCCATGGTCAGAAAACATATCCGAGCATTCCACGGTCCACGCCAATTTTCTTGTGAACAATGTCCAATGTCATTTCCAACATCAGACAAATTGAAATTGCATAAATTGAAACACTCTGACCATCGAGAATTTCTTTGTGCAGAATGTGGTCGCCAGTTCAAAAGGAAAGACAAATTGAGAGAACATATGAAGCGAATCCACGAAACAAAGAAGAAAAGCATTGAACTTACAATTGATAAAGACAAGAATATGAAAAAGTTCATTCCAAAAGTTTCTCCTGAGGAGTACGAGAGATTTATCTACAAATGTGCAGATTGTATGCTAGGATTCAAAAGACGGGGAATGCTGGTAAACCATTTAGCTAAAAGACATCCAGATAAGCCTCCACAACAAGTGCCCGAACTAAACATGCCTATATTGCGACCTACACGAAATTATTTTTGTTTGTATTGCGAGCGAGTGTACAAATCAAGTTCTAAGAGAAAGGCCCATATTTTGAAAGGACATCCTGGCCGAGAACTGCCCCCACAACTACGAGGAAAAGACATTCAAATAGAAAATTTTGATGGCTCTGGCCACTCTGTTGCGATTGTTTCGTCACTAAATTCTAACAAGGACTCTAGCTCTAATAAACGCAATAGTAATAATTATCATCATCATAGTGCTTCTACTAATACCAATAATAAGATACCCACACCTCATTCTAATTCTAATGCAATATCTACAAAAGACAGCGAGAAAACTAATAATGTCAGCTCTACATCGCCGAATGCTGAAAGTACAACTCCTTCCGTTGTTGTACGTCGAGAAGCTGTTGTTGGCAAAATTGTTGCCAATCCTCATGCCTGTGAATGGTGCTATCGGCAGTATGCTACCAGGGCTAAGCTTTTACAACATCAGAGGAAGTCCCACCTGCATCTAATGCCACCTGACATGCAGGTATGTCATAGTTCTTTACAACTTTCTTATTTTTTATTATTAAGTGAAAATATTTGTAGTGTTTCCTTTATCTATGAATTCTTACAATGGACAAATGTTAAAACTATTTTTACTTATTCCGAGAAAATAATGTATTGTCCAGGAAAAGTATTTATTTTAACAAGGTCATTCATTTTCTTTCGTTTTTCTTGATTTTAGACACCGCGAACGCAGAAAAACAACGTCAACAGACACAATGAGAGGCAGGGACATCCAGATTCGTTATCAGGAACTGTTTCGGAAATCCAAACAATCAACTTACCCGAAGCTGCATCCTTGGTTGCAATGACAAATCCTGGATGTACCACAGTGGGATCACTCGGGGAGGGAATCAGCGTGCCAGAAGAAGGGAACGTGATCGGATTCTTATTGACAACAACAACTGTGTCTGCAAATGGAGAACTGGGTAACCTTGTTCCCAGTGAAATCGTAATGGTTCCTGTTCAGAATCTAACTGGTGGAACAGCGTCAACATCTTCGCTTTTACCGAACTCAATAAATGTGAGTGTGCATGGCCTGGGCGGAAACGGGACCCCTTCAGCAGCGTGTATTTCATCGTCAAATTCAAACGGAACTGCTAATACTAACAACAATAGTAATAATCATACTAACATAAATAATGTGATCTCAAATGGTAATAATACAACTATTACTCTCAATGTAGGAAATCCCATTCTCACTCAAGTGGATTAATAAGTCTTACATTTTGAGGGTTGAGTTCGTTCAGTAAGATTGATTGATCATCATTATTGTTATCATCATTTAAAAGTAAGTTAACTATTTAAAAGAGTAACTAAAGTACGGTAATTGTCTCATTTACTATATTTAACAATGTTATTTAAAGAATCGTATTGTTGTATGTATTATTTACAGTAATTAGTTAATTAGTAGACACTGAATCATTGTATGTAAATTAAAGAAAAGCCTATTGCCCTTTCGTTGACTGTACTGTCGCATTGTAACGTGACATTTTGTGTTGAAAATGAATATTTGTTTATTTTTTATGGTTTTATTACTGTTGTAATGTTTTTTGTTAATGTTAATGCGTAATTTTAAATTGTCACTAGGAGGTAGGTGTAAGGAAAACTCAAATTACCACAAGTTGACCACAGACAGCACTGGGTATCTGTATAAAAGATAACAATGTACCTTTCATTACCTATTATAGGCTAATCTATGTATACCTATGTAAAATATTTACGTTTGTACTAAATATATTTAGCATGAAGTATACCATTATTTGTTGTAGATCAGGTATATCACTATACAAACCCCAAATCGCATTTCAAAGAGCTATAACAATGTATTTATTATATTTGTATGTAAATAACAAAATATTAGCTTATATGTAAATTATGTACACTACTACCAACCTAATACCTACATCATTACTAGATAGTTATTACAATAGACAATTGTAGGCATTAGCAAAGGAAGATCAGATGTATTTTCACCTTCCTCAACAATCCACCAAGTGATATATGTAAATATGGTTTGTTATCAAAACCTATATGAGAATTGTATGGCAGAAAAACATTCTAATATTCATATGTGAAAATTTTTATCTAATTCGTGGTGTACAATACTAATTAACTATATTTATTGTGTACATGTAAAGGATGTTCTATTCTAAACATTACATTTTAGATCAATGAACAGGTATACTATTTAAGAGAAAGATGAAGTCTACAGGTACAAGATACAATTTACATATAAATATACATAAGTAATAAATAAGTGTACCTGTGCCCTCGCACAAAAACATACTACTATGCAAAACTAATTTGTGAAAACTATAAATATAGTGCAAAGCATAGGAAATCAAAGGGTCAGATGGGTCTAGGTACTCTAGGCGAAGGTCCATAATGTAAGCCCTCGCCTAGATTTTAGTAGCCTGGGTTGCGCTAACATCTGACCCTTTGATAGCCTCTGGTGCAAAGTGAAGGGAAGAAATGTCCATTCATTAAAATGATTACCGGAAGAGACTATACATAATATATCTTTCGGCTAACCAAATATAAGATGTATTGTGCCAAAAATGAAAATAAATTTTTTCCTCTATTGTATGCTATGGTATGGGACAGACAAACTATTCAATTTCTTCACCACCTTTTATTTACGCTTACATCATGCAAACCCACATAGATCTAAATATATTGTATTCTACTTTCAGGTTAAGGGGAATTC